>OZ026614.1:1180400-1209003 GCA_964020975.1 Hermodice carunculata | reverse complement strand
GTTGTAATACTAGAGGTAGTCCAAGTGATAGCAGATCTGCGTAGCCTTAGCTGGGATCATTCTGACCGCTTGTTAAGGTAATATTTCAGTTAATTTTAATTGTATAAATTGCTCTATATTTCTGTATTACCACTGATTCTGGAACCATTCTGTCTCCCTTGGTCAAATCAACTATTTTTTAATCTTGAGTCTTGACTCTTGTTGCGCCGAGCAGACCTTGTCTGTCGGAAAGGGCCTGAGCAGAGACTGCAGTCTGTCCTCCGAAGGATGACAGATATAGGCTACCAGATCCAACTGGATGCCGAGGAAGATGAAGATCTTCTCTGGCTGAAGACTGGACTTGGGTAGGTTCACTACCCGGCCCAGGCATAGTTCCAGAAGGGTCTGTGTGTGACGCTGCAAATCTAGGCACAGGATTGCCTCGATAAGTCAATCCCCAGGTACACGTGAATGCGAATGACTGAGCGGTGAAAGTAAGCAGCAACTGTCTCCACGAACCTGGTAAACACCTGCGAAGGACGGGACTTCCAGGTAGGTGTTCAGTGTCAACAGGACTATGACTGGGCGCCATCCTCTGTCCCTCTTGGCGACCACGAAGATTAGGGTTGTAGAAGCGTGGAGAACCTAGGGCCGGTACCGGCACTATCCTGCACTTGCTTTGGAGCATCTCAACTGCCTCCAGGAACGCCGATGCTTTGGGTTCCTAAGAGAGTGGAGCGAACCACCATGGTTCTCAGCTTAACAGAGGGCTGTCTTTGCCAAAATCCAGCATGTAGCTGTGTCTCAGGATGTTGAGGACGAACGAATCATCCATGATGGACTCCCATTGCACGTGATATGCGGTGAAGCAGCAGCAGACCGCGTGCTGCCCAGAGTCTATTCAGGTGGCGGTTGGCAATCCTGAGACCTCTTCTGGGATACAAGAGTCAGGAATGCCGAGGCTTTTCTGACTACTTTCCTCTACCAGAAGGCTTGCGCTTCCTGGATCGCTGTCCGCCCTTCCCAGGTTTTTGCCCCCGAGGGAGCACGAGTCGAGGGACGGTAGACACAGTCTGAGACGTACAGCACTTCGGGGCTGAGGCAACCAAGGACTACAATGACCAAGCAGAGTGGGTCAACACCTTGGAGTGTGCCTGGTCCGCCGAGCAGACCTGAAGGTCCTGTACCCAACAGACCACTTCCTCCATCTCTCCTCTGAATAGAGTTCCCAAGAAGAGGGGCTAAATGTGGATTCCACGATAGATGGGGTCAGGCAACTTTGACCCTGGAGGTAGGCGTCCCTCCGTAACAAACAAAGGTTGGCCTCCAGTGTTCAACCAGTCTCACACTGCCTCCATGATCTGAACGGAGACCTTGAAGTCATCAAGAACCGACGCCAAAGCGACCAATGACATGTTGTTTAGGATGCCACAAGGATGGAGCTTCAGGCATCTTCCATGTCCATGGCAGGCGAAGCCTCTGCGAGCCCAACAGTTGCCCCCTCTTTGGGCATGTCAGAGAGTGAATTGCGAGCCTTCAACCTAGGTTGAGATCTGCTGGCAGACAAATCCAACACCAGAAGCTCACCCTCCACCTTGGTATCCAGGTCCGAAGACTCCGGACTCACGAGGGGGGCTGTGGCTGGGAAGAACACAAAGCCTCTTCATGCAATCGCTGGTCCACACGGAGCTGAAGTTCTGCCTAGAGAGTGACGCAGGGTACCCGGCTCAAATGTGGGGATGAGACCTCTTCTGGGATACAAGAGTCAGGAATGCCGAGGCTTTTCTGACTACTTTCCTCTACCAGAAGGCTTGCACTTCCTGGATCGCTGTCCGCCCTTCCCAGGTTTTTGCCCCCGAGGGAGCACGAGTCGAGGGACGGTAGACACAGTCTGAGACGTACAGCACTTCGGGGCTGAGGCAACCAAGGACTACAATGACCAAGCAGAGTGGGTCAACACCTTGGAGTGTGCCTGGTCCGCCGAGCAGACCTGAAGGTCCTGTACCCAACAGACCACTTCCTCCATCTCTCCTCTGAATAGAGTTCCCAAGAAGAGGGGCTAAATGTGGATTCCACGATAGATGGGGTCAGGCAACTTTGACCCTGGAGGTAGGCGTCCCTCCGTAACAAACAAAGGTTGGCCTCCAGTGTTCAACCAGTCTCACACTGCCTCCATGATCTGAACGGAGACCTTGAAGTCATCAAGAACCGACGCCAAAGCGACCAATGACATGTTGTTTAGGATGCCACAAGGATGGAGCTTCAGGCATCTTCCATGTCCATGGCAGGCGAAGCCTCTGCGAGCCCAACAGTTGCCCCCTCTTTGGGCATGTCAGAGAGTGAATTGCGAGCCTTCAACCTAGGTTGAGATCTGCTGGCAGACAAATCCAACACCAGAAGCTCACCCTCCACCTTGGTATCCAGGTCCGAAGACTCCGGACTCACGAGGGGGGCTGTGGCTGGGAAGAACACAAAGCCTCTTCATGCAATCGCTGGTCCACACGGAGCTGAAGTTCTGCCTAGAGAGTGACGCAGGGTACCCGGCTCAAATGTGGGGATGAGTGGAATCGCCAATTGCTCACTCTGGGGCAAAGCCGCCAGAGGTGCAGGAGGGACTGATGTTGGGGGAACAGGAGGTCCTGCCCGGACCAGGGGTGCCGATACCACTGGGGCCAAAGGCCCACTGGCAGTGGAAGGCTCCCTCACACGTCTCTGTGCCTTCCTCTTACTTCCCCTATGCCTACACTTACCACCCGAGCTCTCGGAATCGGAAGCTCAGGGAGTTTGTGGAGGCACTGGTGCCTTAGCTGGCACTCCGGACTTATGGACTGAGTGCTTGCACCCGAGTGCAGGTGACAACCATAAAAGTGTGGATGGTCGTCCCAAGCCGCCTTGTAGTGATTCATGGAATCCAACTTTTGTCTGGGATACAACAAGGACGAGGATGCAGACAAAGTGGTATCAGGATCAACACCCATGGACTGCCTCTGAAAGGAAGCAATGGCCTGGTGTGCACTGCTTTCCCTCTCTCTGTGTTCTGTTTGCTGGGCCACCATCTTTTAGGTTCTAAGTACAAGTCAAACAACCAACTTTCCACTTACTATTTTAGTGGTATCTCATCACAGAAATCAGCTATCTAGCTATCCGAAAATTCCTGGACCGCTGAGAAAAGATTTTAAGCAGAATAGGGCATGCCTAAAGCACAAAAAAGTGAGCCTGAACAAAAGTTCACAGAGCTTCAACTCACAAGGCAAGCCAGTCATGGCGCCCAAAACAGGAAGGATGTTACGGGCAGCATGTGCACTGGATTGGACGTCACCATCAGTTCCACATGGACCGAGAGATGGCGCTATGGGACCGTCAGGTTTCAGGATCAAGTGAGTAAGCAACTCAATTCAATTTCTTGGGTGTTATGCCCGGACACAGACCGAGGTTTAGCAATGTTGGTCGAGAGGTAACGTTAATGAAACTAACACTACTGTCAAACGTTAGTTTGTTAAATCTGTTACAATTGGGATTATAGTGCCATCAGTTAGAATAAAAGAAGTCAAACAAAGTGATGAAATAATTTTAAGCTCATCATTCCTCTTAAATTTGTGACATCACATACAGAATGGCTTCTCTGGCTGTCGGGCGTTCTTTTGGGTCACAGGACAACATTCTTTGGATGAGGTCATCTGCTGCTTCTGTGATCCTCTCCAGCGTTGTTGGCCAACCACGCCGTACGTTCATTTGTATGTCAAAGCAGTTTTCTCCATAAGGGTGCTTGCCACCAGTCAGCACATAATACATCAGCATCCCCATCACCTACCACAAATGACTATAAGATATATTGAACGGTACCTTTCCTTTCATACAGCATTTTATATCGAGTTCTGTCAAATAAGACAGCCATCATGTTTACCTTGCAGTCGAAATAAATTATCATGTATTGTATGAGTGAGTTTGTTCCAGAAAATGTGTGATTTAATCAATACTAAAGTATTTTATAAAAATAAACTCATACAGGAATATTTGTATAAAACTACGGGAAAAACTCGGGCATCAGACTAACGATTGGAACTAATTGCATGAGCATTGTGGTGGTGATGACCATCTTGGTGTTATTGCATGAATCAGTGGCCATATTCACAAAGAATTTTAATCTGATAAGAATTTTGGGATCAAAATTAAAATCAACTTCTTTTGATCCCAAATTCTTTAATCCTGTGTCGCACGTGCAATTTTAGTGTGAAGCAATCTATTTTATGGCTATTGTAGGAAGTATATGATTAACATTTCAGGATTATGGCTTAATCTTAATTTGATCCATATTTTGATCCAGCCTAAAAGATAAAGTGGTGGATTCACCTAAGATTAATTTAACGCAAATGTTGAAAACAGAGTTTGTATTGTAGCTCAGGACACAGATGGCTTATTCCTGGACATTTTTATTCATATTTTATGCCAAGGATCGAGTAGTTCAGGGTCAAAACTGCACCAATTTATGTTTTGGTACAAAGTCTGGATCAGATCAAATTCTTTGCGAATATGGCCATTAAAGAGCAACATCGGATTAGTACGTTTAGTTACAATTCACATGCCGGGAATGGTAGTATAAATATCTCAATAATGCCCCAAAATTTCGTCCTTTTGGTTATTATTCAAATCTATAGTGCAGTTAAATTGAAGTTGATTCTGCATTGACATTTTTTTTTTCTTTTGAATTTTTTGTACAATTGGTCTTACCTTTGAAAGCCTGACAAAAATATCGCAAATGCCTGTTACATCTTGAAACCTACTGCCATGCCTTGTGATTGTAAAAGCACCTTCAGCTTCAAGTGCGGGATTTGTAAACATCAGTTACCAGAAACTATAAGAAATATATGGGTTAAATGTACTTCAATTGATATAAAAGTTTACCTTCACCTACTTCGTACATATTATTCTATTGTAACGTAAACGTGCTTTGTCACGTAGCTTTTTATATTGTAGGTGGAAAATCACAGGATGGGTGGGACTTTAAGACAGAAAGCACAAGATATACAGACTTTGCACTTCTCTGTTGCTTTGTAGATCCTCTATTTGTATTATTTGTAGCTCACCTGTATATCCGCTTTCCTACTGTCGTATTCAGCTGTGGCTAGACCATGGGGATCCGAGAATCTGGTATCAGAACTGTGCCAACAGTCACTGAATTCTGCAAGGGAATAAATGAGTTTTGGCATTTATATTGTGCTCCCTTTATATTTCCTTGCACTGATCTTTCAGTTACCATACATTTAATCCTTTCCCTGCTCAAATGGCTTGGATGTAAATTATCGTCTGCTCCAATGTCTTGGCTTGCATTCCTCGTCAATAGAAAACATTTTGAATGAGAACTGTAGATGGAACCCATCAGGGATCATGCCACAGAGCAACTTTCCTTCTCACTGGTTGCCCATGCCGTGCTAAAGAAACACGATGACTCAGTCTCATTCTAAGCATGAAACGTTTAAAATTCTTTAAGCCAAACCCTGCAACAATTAGCCAAAGAGTACAGGTAGTGGTTTAGTCTTGATATTAGCTGTCAATGTTTCAGAACGCTGAAATAAAACAGAAAAGTCATTTTGGGTATCGACTTCTACTTACCAAGACCCACAGCCTGAAAAGTATTAATGGAAACATTCATAAAGTATACATTTTGGGGTCAGGAAATGCTCCATTTTTCCCAAAAAAAAACTATTATTTCAACAATGTGAACTGATTGGTGATAAAACATTAAACAGACAGAGAATCATGTCAACTGATTGGTGATAAAACATTAAACAGACAGAGAATCATGTCAAATACCAAACCCCTGTGTAAACGTGATTCTAAATCTTGGACAGGAAATGCTCAAAATTTTTCCAAAATGATTATAATTTCGACACGTGAACTAATTGGTGAATAAACAGATACCGAAACATGTCAAAGTTCGACCCCTGTGCACATGTGGAACTAAATGATTTTTTTTTTCACGTTCAATCAAATTTCATTTCTTTTATCTCAGAAATAATGAATACTAATATGGTTAAAAACGTGAGGGATTTATATGTCCTGCTTAGTTTTCCAAATATGTGTTCCAAAAGTGAAGGAAGCTCAAAATATGAAAACTTAATTCTGGCTTTCCATAACTGCAAAAGAAACACTACTGAAAAAATTCCATCTCATGTTTTTGAGCTACATAGGCACATATGATGCGTGTATAAAAAAAAGTAAAATAAAAAAATGATTGAATCTATTAACGTTTATTTCCACATTTAGTGAACAGGCCTATCATTTGCCATGTTTGCCAGTAACGTGAATGTTTATGTGACAATCATACAATAAGATTGAAATTATAGTCATGCTTAGATTTTTATATCATGACCATTTCCAAACAAATACTATATTTTACATAAACGCATTAATATCTTTCATTACAAGAAATTTTGTAGAAGTATTTACCCCCACAATCGCTTCAACCTTTTACCTGCCAACTAAACCAGGAAGCGTAAACTTAATACAATTTAACTCTTACCCCCACCCTGTTGTGTTTTCTTAATTCCTCACTTCCCTTACCGTTATCATATTCGGGAGTTGCACAATTATCAGCATCAGCATCCATCTTTATTCCCCAATCTGTCAACTGAACTTCCTTATCGGGACCCAGAATAACATTTGATGGCTGAAAAGCGAAAAGCTGTGAAAATATAAATCATAAAATAGGCTGTGTAACAGCCACTGGTACCCTCTTGATTATCAGAGGACCCAGCTGAAAAGGTTCCATATCCAGTGGAACTTCTTAATTTTTTTCAACGACTTGGTATTGGAAGTGGTCCGCCTTCATGATGGTTACAACATTGGTAAAGCTCGCCAAGTCTTATCTCTAGTATTTCAAAGGCCAACTAGGGCGCGGTGTATATAACATTTTTTGTTCTGTTCACTTGTGTTTACTTGTAAAATTAATCTGATGTGAGCACAGTCTTGTTCTTCAGTTTAGGGTCTCATGGTTACTGTAACACAAGCAGTGCACAATTAAAAAGTACTGTGTAGTCGGATTCTGATCACTATATGTCTCATTCTTCTAATTTGTTCATCAGTTATAAGAGCACCATACAGGCAATCAAATATTGTATCCTGAATACACGTTTCACGTTCCGAGTTTTACAAGCAAGTCACCAACGTGTTACGTTTTGAAGCTTAATGTCATTGCCGTGAAACGAAATATAAAAGGACACCAAAATGTCACATATTAGATTTAAATACGGTCGGGTCAACTTTTGCCATTGTGGATTCGAAAAAGAGTTTTTGTTCACGTATCATACTATGTACATCAAGTTTTTTTTCAAAACTGATGTTACTATGCACTGAAAACAGTCTGCTGTAGGCCTACTTTGAAATTTGGTATGTCGTTCCGCCGTAGTGTTCTTTATGTAAAGCGCTCCCAACTCACGTTTCTCTCTAAAAGCAGGTGGGGGGGGGGGGGGTTAATCACTGAGAACCGTCTGCTATACTTTGAAATCTTGTCTGTGCCGTTGTCTTGTTCCATATGGAAACTACGCCCAAGACAATATCTCTTTACGGGGGAGGAGAGTTGAGAATATATAGCGTTGGCAAGATCTGTCTCTCTCAAAACAAATATGGCCCACGGCAATTCAAACTGTTTAACAATCTCTGAAATGATTCCCCACATGAAAAATGTACATCGGCATGTTCTTCGGTAATATTTGCGAACAGTTCACATCCTTCACAAACCCGTGTTTACGATTAGGATTTGCAGAAACTGTATGCTTCCGAGAAAAAGAACATTTACAGTTTCTGGTGGCATGAAAGGACTGCTTTTGTTAGTGGATGGCTACACGCCTGGGTCACAGTGGTATATCAGTGAGCCATGAACTCCCATTCTCGTCCACCTGACCAGCACGACACTTGATCAACGTTGGGTGTCTGTAGCCTGTAGGTGACGTTGGCCCGACATCAGAGCCCCTCGCCCCATGTCCGTCCAATTGAGATGCATGCCGCTTAAATATTTTTTAGGATCAAATGACGGCTTCAAACGTTTAAAACAAATACAGTATGTCAGTGATATAGGTAGTTGCCATAAAACATGTTGGATAAAAATATTTGACAAGTGCATGTTGACGACCCCAAATGACACTGAATTTCGATATCGATTATCGGGCAGATTGAAAGGGCAGAACCATGCCCGTTTAGGCTATCACATGTGCACTACCGTTGCTCTTTGTGAAATTTGAAAGTTATACATGTACTGTACACGACACTGTAGCATTTTCTACTCTTTGTGGATGTGCACGTTATCAATGAGCCACGCGTATTTCAACCGCATTGTACATTCCCAGCTGTACCGTGTATTCATGTCACTTAAAAATCAGACAGTGAATTGTCTTTTTGGCCAATTTAACCTGGGGTTAAACTTTTCAGGCATTTTACGCTCCTCTCAAATTTTGTCCGTTGGGTTTAATACGGGGGAGGGGGGTACTTCCATATAGGATTGTACTGGGTATATGCCGCGGGAAAGGTCCTGTTTTCATTACTCCCAGGATTAGAAAAGCCCCCCCCCCCCAAAAAAAATGCGCAAGGCTGGATTAGGATAGAGGTAACAATTATTTGAGTGAACTGAATGTCTTATTCATTTTTCAAACAAATGTACAGATCTTGGATATAGGCTGGAGATATAGGATATAATTAGTAAGTTCGGGGGGGAGGCTTTTTGTCGGAAGTAAAAATATGCTAAAACTTGTTTAAAATTGGAATGTTGGTCTCCAAAATGCACCAGGATGCACCAACGCAGCACTCCTTTGAACACATTACAGGATTCAGAAAGGGTACCTTTTTATATCTGATGTAGGATTAAGATAGGGTATTGTATTAAAATGTCCGAGGCACACAAAATGTGCCCCCCCCCGGGGGGGGGGGTAATATCACCCATTTTCTGCACGCGTCACAACATTTGAAAACCTGCAATAAGAACAGATAACTGTATTACCGTTTTAAAAGAACCCACTTTTATACCCAAGAATGTGACACACAGTACTTTGTTGCTATCGAAAATGATCAAATAACGCACGCGTACTTTTAGATTGCCATGCGGTATGTTATATTCCTCGTGCAACACACAAAGCCCTTGCAGCATGCTGAACACCAGACTTTGTCTGAGGTGGAGAGACTGGGTCAACCATTCTGGTTTGTCGGAAATGAGTCGTCCCAGCGATAATTCACCCAAGCCCATGGCTACGTAGCCATGGGTGTCGTCTTCTTCAATGGCCTGAAACATAATCACAGTTAATTCATGGTATCATTATTATAAACGTCATTTTGTTATGATTAACACATTTGCAGAGTGTATATAATTCATCCAAAGCGTTGACTGAATCATGACGCATGCTGAAAGCCTTGACTGCCCTTCAAAGTCTTCTTTTTAAGCTTTGGCTTTTCATGTTGCATATTTCATACTTCAGACAAACATTAGGATTAAAGTATGACGATATGAATGAAAATAAGTCTGCATATATTGTGGTCCCGCGTTGCACTTCTTGCTAGAATTGATACCAACTATGTGCTTCTTGACTGATGAGGCTGCAAGACAAACATCACTGTTTAAATCTTGTCTTGCCAGACCAGCTCTGGACTTCCTTAATGCGAACTAACCAACCTGCAGCGTAACTGCTTTTAACATCACAGTTGTCGGTGAACCTATCGGCATGAAACCAACTTTGTCCACATTAGGGACGTACATACACACTATATGCACGTCATTGGCCATTTGTATTGAAAACAATTGATTACATTTTGACTGCAGAAGGTGTCAACATTTGTATAAATATTAAACTTTTTGTTGCCTTTATGTTTGGACAGTGAAACGAATTGTGTACCTCCTGACATGCAAACTGGCTTTAAGTTACCCTTTGCCTGCTCATCTTAGCAATTTGGTACACATTGCACTCTCTCTTTGTTCAGAGCATGCAACCAGCGCTGGCGCCGACTGTTTACCGCATGCCTGTCAAATTTACTAGGATTGACAATAAACTACTTATTTGCTCTCTGACCAACTTACCAGCACTGGCACTAAATGATTATTGCCTGTCTGGGCCATTGCTCGGTTCAAATATATATATTTGACCTTTTTGAACCGCTGCAGTTGGAAACATTTGACTGCCACTTCTGCACCATCATCTAATAAGCCTAGAAGTGTTTGAGCTCCATTTGACCTGAAAGCATATCAGCAGAACTATTATCACCAGTTGGTTACCAGGCCTGGGGTTGGTGAATTCAAGGCAAATTAAGACTAATATTAATATCCTCAAAATTGACAGTGACATTTTCTGGATTAAGTCACAATGTTGCTGAATGATGACATCACTGACGCGGTGTGTGTGTTTTTTCAACAGTACTAAACAGTTTTTTCTGGCACATGCACAACCGATCTAGATATAATCTCAAAACGCATTCATCTATACACCACTCGATTTGTTCGGATGCGCATCCGAATGTCAACTGTAGCATGGCAATCCTTGTGCTGTCAGCCTGATGGTAATGAACAAAAATATGCTTATAAGAGTAACCAACAAATCTTGGCTGGCGTTCAGATGAACTATCTGTTTAAAATTCTCGGGCTTTGTAATATGGAGACCCACTTTATAAGTCTATATATCCAGTATTTAACAGGGCTTCATAGAAACTACTCGTCCTATTTTTCAGTTACTTCGCTCTGTTAACCTTCAATCCATATAAACCTGGAAGATTAATTCCCCGACGATCATATAATAAGACTTTATTTGGACAAAAATTTTATTATAACAATTTAGTATAAGATTGCATATAAAGGTCCCTGTGGTTGTTTTAAAATAGTCACAGAGATTAATTTCAAAAACACACTTACCCAAAACCCAAAACAAACTGTTCATCTTGGCACAATGTGATCTTGCCAATATGCCATAACTTATGATCCGGGTACTTCGATAACTTGTTGAAAAGTTTCTGCCATTTGTCACTCCTTTTTCTCTGATACAAAGCCAGACCTCCTGAAATAAGCTCTTTTGTCCACGGTGGGTTTTCACGAGGTCCATCATCACCATGTTGTACAGTTGGAGGCTCGAGTTCCTGTTGCTTTACCAATACCTCCCTTTGCACAGTCATGTCTACATCTGATAGTTCAGTTTCTCCTGGAAGCAAACTGGACTTGTAATCAATGTTATTTCCATCTTGAGTTTTTGTTGCTATTTTGAGCATTCCTGTGTGAGGACAAATGCTCTCTAAAGCCGCTGGATTTCCCTTGCTGTTGTCACTTTCCCTCATGCTATTTGCTTCCACATGTATTTTCTGTAATTCCTGCTGGCTATGATTCGACACTGTCATATTTGGTGCAACTAAAGCCCGTACTGGGCTTTGATCTTGATAGGGTTTAAACTCTTCATTTTGCTTCAATATCTCATTTTCACATGGTTTATCTTGGGTGAGCATAACGTATAGATCTTGCGTGTCAAGCGTAGCGGCGACTTTTGCATTCACAAAGTCTTGTTGCTTGGTCTGTTCCTTCATAGGCTGACAACTGTTATGGTGTTGCCATAGTGCTTGTATCAAGCAACTCTGCTCCATACCTGCAGACTTTGCTTCATCGTCACTACTATTAGGATTATTTTCACAAGACATGTCTACAGTCTTTGCTTCATCTTCTGTGTCATGATGAGGTGGGCACTTTTGACAATATATGACTGAAGTTTTTGCAGCTCCCTCTTCTTTGACATTTTTTGGATGGCCGCCCTGGCAAATGTCAGACGTAGCCTTTGTGTCAATATTTATAGCATTTTCAGAAAAGGTATTCAAACAAATCATTTCGGCAGACTTTACCCCACTTTCACTAATATCTTTAAGGTGGGTGCTCGGACATGTTTGCAAAACTGTCCCCTGGTTTTCTGTTTCATCTTGTTTTTGCACAGATGTTATTATTTTGTGATTACAATGGGCAGAAATTTCATTTGGTGGTGGAGTTTTCCCATTGTCGATTTCCAGTTCCAGCCCCCACGGTAAAAGTTCAGCTGCCTTGGCCTCATCTTCTCGCGTCATGACGTATGCTGGTTCTCCTGAGTCCATCCTCATCATGGTTGACGAATTTATTTCATATTTGCGGTCCCTCGCATTCTTCCAGCATCTCTCTGATCCCTTTATTCCAGAAATCAGCATCTTCACCAAGGCAGGGGGACTGTAGTATCCCCATTTTATCTTGTCAAAGCAGTTTTGACCACTTTGCATCTGACACAATGATTGATTGTCTGCCAAACACCGCTGTGCACTTATAACGTCAGACAGCACATCCTGTCCCAGTCCGCCAGCCATTGCTTGCTGACCACACAAACCCTTATCATTGAAACTGTCTGGTAGCCAAGACATCTCTCGTGAAGATTTAACTTCATCATCTGAGTCTGGGGTCAATCTAGCAAATTCAACAAGTTCACTTGTTGGTTTAAAGTTACTGAAATCAATGAGCTGGTTTCCATAGTCATCCTCCATAATAAGGGATTGGTAATCATCTGCAGTATTTGGAATAACTGTGATCTGTTCAGTTGAGGATGTGGAACAACTAGAAATACTAGGTGTTGATGGAGTCAGTGTTGGTGAATTTAAATGACTAGTTCCCTCTCCTTGATTCTCTTCAACGCTGGCATTAGCTGAATGATAACACACTGGATATTCTGTGGAATTATCAGAATATGCTGGAATGTAATCACTCATCCAACTAAAGAAAAGAGGCCCCCCAGCACTTGGCATCACGATACTACAGTCAGATGGAATGGAAGTCTCTAGTGCCCATGGGGCAACATCATATTCAGGGTCCATTTGAATTGCCTTGGATCTATGGTCTCTTGTCTTGTCCTCAGGAGCCTGAAAGCTATGTGCATCATCTTCATTGCTGCCACCTTCTGCTTCCTGTTGCTGACGTGCCATGTCAACAGCTTGGTTCTTCCGGTGATAGTTCAATTTGGGTGTCTCAATGGACTCTAAAGCATTGCCAGCTTCATCATCTTTGGTATCAAGAGCAAAATCACTTTGGCAGTCAAATGAATCCCGGTGGGGAGGACCAATCTTTTCTGGTATTACAGCATTATACCCACTCTGTGTGGTGGTATTTTGTGATGGGCTGCAAGCAGAACCAAGTGAAACTGACCCAATTTCATTTAGCACTTGGGGTTGGTTGTCTGTGAAAGTCAACACTTTTGAGTGGCATTCATTATGATCGTTTGTCCTGGGTGATGTCCCAAGCCATGCTGACAATGACAAAGTTGTGGTTTTTAGTGATCTACCACGCTTTACATATGGTTTCCTGTCGTCATTTACATTTTGTGACGTTGCCAAAGGACACTGGCACCCAGATGCAATGTCACTCATTGGATTGACTTTGTTGTCATGAATGGTATTTTCATTACATGTAACTTTAATTTGAACCTCACCATTGACAGGCAAATGCATTGCAGCAGTCTGCGGATTTGAGACATGTTGACTTTCTGTGCTATGGTTACTGGATGAGAGAGTTAAATTATTCCCTGTTGATCTATCAGCTTGAGCCAGACTCCCGCTACTGCTCTTAAAAAGATCTGCCCATCCTTTTGCACTTTCATCCAGTTGTTTAGATTTATGATTAGCCTGTGTTTGAATTGTATTGTCAATATGACAACACGAATACACCGATGAAATCTTGATTGCCTCCCCTTTATGTGACGCATCGTGGTGATCTCTGTTAATCATAGGTGTGTTCTGAAAGGTGCCCTGACAGGTTTCTCTAACACTGATAGCTACATCTGGCTTTAGTGGAGAGTGCACGGGAAAACTTTCCAATGGTATTTGTCGTTTCAAATCACAATCCACGGTTTTGACAGGACTGTTGAAATGTATTTGTGTGTTTTTATCTTTAGAGTGCTGTATTTCCTGAACAGCACTCTGATTTAAAATAGGCTTCTGGCTTTGGTCTTTCATGATGCTCCTTTTCCGTAATTCCTTAGCTTGCTTCTTGTTCAGGACTTTCTGAAAGGAATTTTCTCCCTTCAAACTATCCATAGGTTGGTGGCATGGACCGTTTACTTTAACTGTTGCCTCTAGTTCTGTGGCATCAGCTATCTTAGCAAAAATACAATCCTTTACATTACTTTTGCTTAGTTTCTTATCTTTTAATCTCCATCGACGTGTTTCATTCTTTTTGCACTTTAGTGCTGGCTCGTCAGGTTCTTCAACATTTTCTTCCTCATGATCTTCCTGTATACTACTTATATTTCCTCGCTGATCACTACACGTTTGTGTACCTTTCTTTCCCTGTTGTTCGTCGTCACTCACATCGTTAAAAATGCCTTCATTTACCATCAAATCATCCGGTGTCGTGGTTACTGCTTGGGCACATTCTTTCAGAGTTTTTGTACGCTTTCTTTTTTGCTTCTTTTTCTGCCTTTTTCTTTCTTTCCGGACTTTATCTCGCTCTTCCGAAGCCATTAATTCTGCGCAGTGACGATTTGACTGAACAGCGTGGATCTGAACAAAAACTACATTAAATTTCTTCCAAAGGTGTTCCACCTTTAGTTTTGCCCCATCATCAGCATAGTCCAGTGTGTCCTTATTGTTCTTGAAGTACTCAACATGTTCAGCCACTTTGTGGTAGTTCTGTTCCAACCACCTCTTCCCCATTTTTACATGAACCAAGGGTAAGAGAAGAAGACACACTGCTGCCGTCATTTCGATTGAACCCCCATTAGAGTACACTTCAAAGGCACTCTGCACCATATCAGGTCCACCCTGTTTAACAAATTCTTCCACAAATGGCCGATCTGCGCAAGAATCTGTGCCCATTGCCATATCCGAGTTTCCATACATGATTTCACACAAGATATGGAAAGCTTTTTCTGAAAGTTCTTCTAGTTCCAGACTTCTTTTAATGACAGGAATCCAGTATCGTAAGAGTTGATTACGTAGCATGAGATCCCTGGTCACGTGATCCAGTCCAAGCAACCGCAAGACGGGATACAGGATATCATGTAAGTAGTCATCGGTATCCTCTGTGTCTGGTAACTCATGAAGCATGTCAATACGGCTCTGTAAGGGTAAATGTGTATCCTACAATGGTTTTTACATATACCACCACAGCACAGAAATAACAAAATAAAGCTTGCTTATCATCCCATGAACGTGCATGATAATCAGACCACCACGACTCGGTTTCCACAGTTCTTCAAACCTTACCTAAAATGTTTTAGACCTGTAAACAGTGACTAATAATGTAAAACAAGCTTCATGTGAATCGTCTAAATCAGCTGTTTTTTCTTATTATTTCCAGGGAGAACCTTCCTGAAAAAAAACACAGCTTCCTTAGTTCGGCTGCGTCTTGGTTGCCAGAAATTATGATCCCAACTCAAGTTACTTTAAATCTTACACTAAGATTATGTTCTTCAACCCTTACTGATAGTCTTAATGATAAATTTAAGTACATGTGATGCAGTTTTCGAAGTTCATTATAAACTAACCGTCTCTTCAGCTTTTTTCGTTGGATTCAATTCAACCTTCAATTTTGCCCCACTCTCCGTCTACTGATAAATTTCCAACAAAGAAGCATCATCGACAAAAAAAACAAACAAACAAAATACAAAACAAAACAAAAAAAAACAAAAACAAAAACAAACAAAAAAAACAAAAAACAAAAAACAAAACAAAACAAAACAAAAAAGTGAAATGAGCCTCGGATTTCAATTTTCAGTATGCCATGTGTTCAACTTTACGATAATGATATCCTCCCTCATAATGTTCATTCATACTCCCATCTGCGCACATGAATATTTTGCGAACACTTTACCTTTACAAGGCTTCATAATTTGTCCAAAAATCTTTCTTCCAGTGTTCACCCAAAACGTCAGCTCAACATCTTTTTTTATCTTTGTTTTTTCTTACTTTCTCAGTTTCCTGGCACTTTTCACGTTATCTGTTTTACTGCCACGTAACATATTGCTCAACTTTTACATCATTCTTTCCCCTTGGTTAGCATTGTTGTTATGTTGCTCATATCACATTGTTTACTTTTCAGAAGTGTTTTCATGTGTTCTACACCTGGAACACAGTGGCAATTTTTGCCTTTATTGTCATTCTCCTCACATATTATTTTTACGACGTTCTAATCTTTATGCAATTTAAAAAATAAAAATAAAATAAAAATCTTGGCTCAATCGCCACAGACACTGTACAATGCCGGATTTCCATCGGTATCTTCTCTCTGCGTTAAGTTTTGATGTGGATTTTTTCAGATGCTATATTCAATGATCAAGTAGGTTTGTCACTTGGTTTTGTTGTGGTCTGTAATCTATGCATTATTTTAAAAGTTTAGGTATCCGGCACTTATATGCACGTGGCCTTAGAAGCATACGAAAGAATTGTCTGTTCTCAGTTTTAATGGCGCTAGATGTAATCACTTTGCGCGAAGCATGGCTAGATCATTCTTATCCAAATCACTTACTGGCCATCACTGATTTCCAAACACCTTTACGAAAAGAAAAGCAGGGGGAGTGTGTGTGTGTGTGTAGGGGGGGAGTGGGGAGCGTGGACATCTTTGTCAATAATTCTATACCATTTATTCATTGCCCTGACTCAGAAAGACCTTATTGCAAGTGTCTGTGGATTGAAATTAACAATACCCACAGCAATGTTCCCATTGCTGCCTAATACCGTCCACCTGGCTAGCTGATGTCAGAAACGTTTTTCTTGAACACTTTTCAAACTGAATCAATGTAGCATAAGAAATTAATCAGACTAATAATCCCTGGCGATTTCAATGACCGCTGTATTAATTGGGGTTCAGATCATATTGATAGTGATTTGGCACTGTATAATATATTACAGATTATTAATGAGCCCGCGCGTCCAAGGACTGTCTATTGTACCGTTACCCATTCCTTTCCACCGGGAAAATCTTTCCAACGCAAAATTTTGGACTTAAAAAATGCCAATTCTACAATCTAAATGGTTGTTTGCCAGCCCCTGGGGCACTGTCTTTGAAAATTTTGACAGTATTCGTGGCATCTTAGATTATTGGTCTGAATTGCTAATGTCTTCACTAAAAGAATCCATACCTTACCGTGGAATTAACGTTTCGTCCAAAGATATACTTAGGATGAAAAGTAATATTGCCTCTATCCGTGCCAAAGTTTGGACTGAGTCAACAGCTTTTGTCAGCTTGCATTGGGAGCAATGCGCCCAATGAGCGCCGTGAAAAGCTGTTCGCCTAGTATATTCTCTCTGACACGATAGGCATGCTGGTGCTTGAATGAAAGGTCTTTTTACGAAGAATACGAATCTGGAATCCTTATGATAATTCAGGCTAGTTTGACTTAAGTGAATCGACTTTTGTCGTGCTTGGCCCTGAAAGAGTTAAACGCTTGATGAGAAAACAAAATCAAGCATGGAACCATTTCAAAAGATGTTGTTTTTTATGACGATCTGTAACTTTCATTGCAGCTTGTCGGTGATGTTCAATAATAGTACGGACGTACAGCCACTGCCTTTTGAGATGCTGGGGATTTTCTGACCCATATCGTCATCTTGGTCTTCATACCCAACAACAACTCATGCTGTGAACTCTCATCCTTGACCTTGTGACCTCCCTACTTTTCATAATATATGCTGGTAACTTTTAACACTAAAATCTACTGTGAACACGTCCTGTCCAACCCCACTAACTCAGAGAAACGTTTTCAGTTCTACATACGAATGAGAAATGAGCGTGTCACTGCACAGTGGAAAGCTGTCAATCATTCTTTTAATAAATTAAGACATGAACTTGATTCTCAGAATGTAAACCCCAAAACGTCGAGGCCACAAACTAAATCTATTCTGGGTTGCAAGGTGCACGAGACTCTATCTCCTTTGATCGAAGATGAAGAAATTGAAGATGGGAAGCTTGTTACGAATACTAGTATGAATGCTGACATGTTTAACATGTTCTTTGAAAGTCAGTGCCGACTACCACTCGAGCAACTCCCAACACCTTTACCCGAGTTTCAGTTTATTACAGATAATAGACTATAGCTCTTCAATAGCGATGAATGTGATGTCAGTGAGGTCTTAAGGTCTCTCAAAGCATCCAGTGCAACAGTTCCTGGTGGCATTAGAAATTTCATATTGAACAAAACTGAACCCAGCATTTCAAAGACTTTGTGTGGTGAAAGCTTGATAAAGGCAGTGCAGTGTAAAATACCAGGTGACGAATATGTGCAGAGGCCATACGACATACAAATCATGCACGTCTCCTCCCTGCTAATCTTGACTGGGAAACACTGGCTGTCAGGTGAAAGTACTTTGACCTAATACTTTTTTATGAAATGACACAAAAATGCGTCCCTCCTAATCACTCAAACCTGGTTTCCCTTTTGACTGAAACTGCTACTCATCGTTCCTTGAGAAGTTCTACGGCTATCAGACAAATCAAATGCAGGGCCCAACGATTAAGTGATTCTTTTCTTCCGTATGCTATAGAGTTATGGAACAATCCACATGGACATACGGGTCTCTTATTTTATCTTCTTCAAAAACAATCTTAAGTTCCTCATGTTTGAAGATGAACATCCACTAAACCTTGTACATGACCAGCGTTTCCCTAATATTTGCCAAACATAATTAAGATTGGGTCATTCTGCACTGAAATGCCATCTGTACAGGGTAAACATTAGTGATGATGCATGTTCACGACGGTATCCTGTTGAAGATACAGACCATTTTCTCTTCATTTGTCCCCAATATGCTGGACCGCGCACATCTCTTTTGAAGGTGGTCTCCTCAAACCTGACACCTGAGGTTCATCCACTTCTTTTTATCCATTAAGATCGAAATTAAATTATTTAATATCATGCTTACAGTAACCCCAATTAGGATATCGAGACTAACAATGCAATATTCACCACTGTGTACAGACTTGAATTTTAGAAACTAAATGGTTTGTCGTCTAATTCTTAAAATCTTACTGCAAAATTATGTATCCGTATCTATCATGCTTTGTGACCTCTAGTTACATAATTGAATACAAAATATTGAAAATTTGTCTTGTGTTGTTGTATATCTTATGTAGTAGTGTTTCAGGTATGTCAGTGGATCTCTGTGCCAGACATAGTTGAAAGATTTCAACACATCTGAAAATATCATGGGACCCTATGATATTTTTACCCTCATCTATCACTCCTTTAATTTCATAAACAATATTTATAAGTTGATTAACTGTGCCATCCATTTTTAAATCCAGAATTGCAATGTGCTAGCAGTTTATTGGACACATTAAAATAGTAAATTATCTGAAAAATTATTGCCTCCAAAGCAGACACAAGCTGCGTATGTTGTCTACTCTGCTGACTTAGCTTCAAGCTTTCATATACCTTTAAGTTTTACTTATTTGTGCCCATCTTCGTGATTGATGTCCTTCAGTCACATTTTATCTAATTTGCTCCTGGATTCTGTCCATGTGCATTTTCGTTTGTGTGGGTGTGTGGCTGCGGTGGTCAGCAGATTGGGCTTCCCCGGGGCCCACTGCTCGAGCGAGTTCTCAAGCTGGCGTCTCCCATGGTAGGGCGGCCTCCCTGATACGCACAAAAGACTGTTCGGATTGGTGGGCAGCACATGCAGCCCTATCTCCGGACAGTTCATATCCATGGGGTATCTCATGTGCTTTAGCTTATCGCATTCAATTTATTTGACTGGCATGGCATGATTGTGCTATGTATACAATTTGTACTCATTATGTCTGTGTGCCAACCCAGACATATTGTTTCCTTCCTTCCTTCTTTCTATCTTTCTTCACCAGCAATTTTGTCCGGCATTTCATTTGAAAACTATTATACATGGAAACTCCAAACCTGGCACGGCTATACTTCAATACATAAAGTCTTGAGTCTTAGTAAAGAGGTTCAGCGGTTTTGAAAATTACGCAAATTAGAGCCATTTCGAAATATATATCTTGAATATCTCCAAAACTATAATAAGTACAGGTAACCAATCCTACTTCAATTAAATATGTTTGTAACGCTGCACATTTTTGGACTTTACATTTGACCTATAAAGATCAGAGGTCAAGGTCATTTTGCCATTTGAAATTTTCTTGTAGGCACAACTCGATCAATTTTTATCCAATTTCGATCATGTTGGACCCAAATTGTAGGTATTGCAACACTGCATAGTTTTGTAATTTAACTCTAAAGGCCAAAGGCCAAGGTCATTTGGACCTTTGAAAATTTTCTTCTAGCCTTCACTTGATCAATTTTCATCAAATTTTAATCATGGTGGACTCGAATTGTAGATATTGGAACACTGCATTTTTTTGTAATTTACATGTGACCAAAGTCAGGGTCATTTTGCCAATTTTTTTTCTTGCCAAAACTCGGTCATTTTTTTTTCAATTTTAGTCCTGTTGGGCACAAATTGTAGATATTGTAACACTGCACATTTGTGGTAATTTACATGTGACCTCTAAAAGTCAAAGGTGAAGGTCAGCTGGACATTGGAATTCTCATCTAGCCATCACTTGGTCAATTTCCATTCAATTTTAATCACGTTGGACTCAAATTATAGGTATTGGAACACTGCACAAGGAGGTCAAAGGTCAATGTCATTTTGTCATTTGAAATTTACTTCTAGCCAGAACTCACTCAATTTTTATCCGATTATGATCATGGTGGGCGCATATTGTAGATACTGTAACACCACACATTTTAGTAATTTACCTGTGACCTCAAAAGATCAAAGTCAAGGTTATTTGGCCCTTTGAAATCTTAATCTAGCTGAAACTTGGTCAATTTTCATTCAATTTCAGTGATGTCGGGATCAAATTGCAGATATTGCAACACTGCACATTTTTTGCAATTTACATCTGACACCTAAAGGTCAAGGTCATTTGGACTTTGAAATTTGCATCTAGCCGTACTTACAACTTTTGAAGGCATACAGACAGATTTGCTTTGAAACAAATCTCCTTTTCCAGTTTTGATGCAATTTTACTTTTCCCCAGCTATGGGTGTTTAAGAAATTATCATCATCATCATCATCGATGGGCGGGATGAAGATTGGTGTCCGTTTATTGACCAAACACTTTGACCTTACGATGGGTAAAATGGACATGGTTGGGGCTGTCGGTACAGTGAACACAATTTAAAGATGACCATATTCCACAATAATGCGTCGCATTTCATGACACGTACATGTATTTAAGAAGAAATTCAAATTAAAAATACAATCAAACAAACAACAGAACACATTTCCTTCTAAATGAAAACAAGCTAACGCTACCACTTTACATATGAACGATACTGAACATCTTTGCAATACTCATACACACCTAGGTTTAACTATTCTCCCTGGCATTAGATGGGTTGGTCATATTGGCAGTCCTATCATTAGAACCTGGAAACTCTTTAATATAATGAAAAGTCTTCAAGATACCATGCACCACAAAACCTTACAAACCATATATTTCTCTTCCATCAGACCTATTTGGGAATGTGGAGGTCCCTCTTGCAATGGCTGTACAGCAACAAATGTCGATAAGCTGGCTCCTGCCAGAAAAGTTACTGGCGCGATACTTAGCACAGCAAACGCCAACTTTTTTTAAGAACTTGGACGAAAAACCCTTGCAATACGTAGAGAACGTGCTCAGTTATCACTAATGTATCCAATAATTTACAAACTAGTCCCAAATTCCTTGCAAGCGCGGATCCGGGGTGGGGGCGCTTCGGGTGCACCATCACCCCACCCCCACCCCGCACCAAGAAGAGAAAGAGAAGAATCGTCTGTGCCTCGCTCTCATGTGCATGGACACACACACACACACACACACACACACACACACACACACACACACACACACATATATATATATATATATATATATATGTTGTTACGACAGTGCAGATAAATATCCCATTCTGTAAACGTAAATGAGTGAGCCTTTGCAAATTTACATTTTACAACAGAAATGGGAAGGTCAAGAGAATAGCAAGATTAGTGCCCACGTATACGTTAATATATATATATATATATATATATATATATATATATATATATATATGTTTTCACATTTTCTTTTTAGTTGAACATTTGTCATTACATGTAAGAATGGAGCTATGTGGTAACCAATGTTATATTCCCATGAAAATATTTCCAATTTAAATTGAATATATTTTTCATGGAATACATGTATAAGTACATTATTTTTTTTTTTTTTCAATTTATTTTTGGGGGTTAAAATTGCGTCTCGTATCTTAGAAAGCATAAGTATGTGCTCAAATTTAAGATTAAATGTAAAATTTATAAAATAAAATCCTAAGTGTACCTTATGTAATATTCAAAATATTATCCCAGAAAGGTCGCAAACTTATAATTGTTAGTTTTTCAGGCCCATCATGGGAAGAAAATGCTGGCGAAAGATTTACTGTTCAATAATTTGCTAATAAACTTATAAAAAGAGTCAAAAGGAGCAAAAAATACTGTTAATGAGCTTTATTTTTCCACCTCTTCGTGTATTCTCGAAAAATCGAAAAACAGTAATAAAAGGATTGAAACAGATGATTTCTCAAGAGAAAAAGCCTTAAGTGAAGAAGTACCTAGACAGTGATATCAATGAAATAAATAAATAATAATGATTATAATAATAAAAATGATAATATAATGATAATAATATCAATAATAACAACAACAATAACAACAATGATGATGATAATAATAATAATAATAATAATAATAATAATAATAATAATAATAATAATAATAATAATAATAATAATAATAATAATAATAATAATAATAAAGCTTTTAAATCCATACGAATATGTACATGTACTCTGCTAATGGTGATTTCTCCCCCTTTTTGTAAGCTATTTTTTTTCCTTTTTTCTTTCAAATATGTGCAACTTTAACAATGGAATGTTTGTAAATAATAGATAGGTGCATGTATACCTTGAGTGAAACTGAAGGGGAACTATATTATCATATACCTGAAAGAATTAATTTTAATGCCAGGAAAGTGTGTCGAATGGCTATAAAATATGGTAAAATTCAGGAATTATCGGGGCAGCAGTCAGTTGAATTCCCACCTGTTTAATGTCAGAATTAAAACAAATGCTAGATGCTAATGCGGCGCTGGTTATGAGGATGTGGCACTTTGTTTTCTTGCCCTTTGTATACTGCTTTGCGATCATAGTTTCACAACATTGTTTCCAAGTTTGCTCCTTTTACACTGCAAACTGTACTTCATTGTTCACCTCATTGTACTCCTTCAGACAATACTGTAATCTTCTCCGCAATGCAAAATTTTACTACTTTTTCTAATCACTTCTCACGATCAGAGATCAGATGACCGACACAGTTTATTTATATCATGTACCAAGTAATCAGCATTTTAAAGAACATTATGCCCCTCTGTCTCTTGTCCAGCTGTGAATGTCTTAATCTGGTTTTGCTGCTTGGTCAATCAGGCAAGGAATCTGCCTGACTCTGCAGCAGTTGTGTGTCTGTTAATGTCCTGCTCACCTGTTGTCTTCTCTCTGACGAGAGGAATTACTATGGGGCCACGCCTTGTTCCAGATTGTGAATCGGTCGACTGTATACCTACTTTGTATATTGAGGAAAATGTGTTTACACAACCATAATGATCCCTTTTGTCAACATGCTGCTGAGAGAGTGGCAGCACTATAATCCTGTTTATTACGCAAATCTGCTACCTTTGTCTTAATGTAAGAAAAAACACTCCCATGAAGTCAATTGTGTAGCTGGTGTTGGGGAATGCATGCACCTATATTTTTAATTCGTGTTTATCACTCTATTCCTATGGTGGCTTCATATGGGTTATGTCATATCATTTATCAATTATTGTTATCATGACACACCCATATACATCACCACACATCAATATTATGCAGTTTTCCAGTTTTAACTTACAAACCAACCTCCTCACCTATTTTAGACAGCTATCGGGTTATAATTTTGGGGGGTAAACGGAGGGAGGGGCTACTGGCATGGTATTATCTGCTTGACCAGTTTATGGATGAAATCATGTTCATTCTCACAATTTGTTGTCTTGCTTGCAGTATTTGAATTCCAATAAGGCAAGAGAATACGTGTTTGCTTGCAATGGACTATAAAGCACTTACAACAAGCCTTACCTTTGTGTAACTTTCTATCATCGCAACAGAGAGGTTTTTAAGCAGGTAAGAAGCCAGTTCCATGTGATCCTCCTGCATGGCTACGCAAATGGCAGTAGAATGTTCCTGTCAGAAAAAAAAACAACTTTGTGTCATGTTCGTCCTTCCGTCAGCTTTTTCGGGGTTTTTTGGCGTTTTTTTTTCTTTTTCTTTTTTTATTATTATTTTTTAGGTAGACTTCGATATTGGTCACCTCACGTGTGGTATTATGTAACATGTGAAGAGAAATGTGAACATTGTGAAAATGCTCTTTTTTATAAGACTTTTCTATAAGTCCTCAGGAAACATGGAAGGCACGTCTACCGGAAAGAGAACTAAAAGAGAACAACATTTTGACAGGTGTGGTTTATTTGTTTCAATATATTTCAGTGCTGTCATGAAGGTTTGTATATCAATTTTACTATATATATATATATATATATATATATATATATATATATATAGAGAGAGAGAGAGAGAGAGAGAGAGAGAGAGAGAGAGAGAGAGAGAGAGACAGCATGATTAGAGAAATAGCATGATGACAGAGACTGTCCCAGCAATGTCATGTCTTGTCTGTTCTTGTACTAAAAAGTCAAGGTAATTGATATCACCTAGTAAGAGTGTACTACAGGTAGGCCTATCAACAACCAATCACATGACCAGCAATATGTGCATGTACATCATCAGGTGTGTGTGAAAAGTGCTACAACTAAAGGCATACTGACAAAAAGGTCTTTAATACATTGTATTTAAATATGTTGTTTGGGGAAAAAATTCTCCACTTGGGTCTGCTTAACCACCCTGTGCCCTAGCTGATCTTTTGGAGAATATCGTTGAAATGACGTGCCTAACAAACTACCTTGAACTGAACAAACGTTTCCTGATACAAAAATTTTACGCGACTGGTTCGCACTAAGCAAACAATTTAAGACAGCGGTTGGTGTCTGTTATTGTTACAAGACACTCTGTTCATCTTGCATTTACTCTGTCCCCGATTTTCATTTATCATACTTAAATGCTTTAAAGTATTGAATGAATTACAGATTTTTTCTCTGCATTCTTCTAACCCAAATTTTGTGATGATGGTGTTTATCTAAAACGCAAATACTACTCCAGTAGGGTTACTCTTCTGAAAACGATTGCATTTTTCTAACCCGCGGCCCCCCCCCCCCAAAAAAAAATCTTGTGCTGTGCATGATTTCCTGTGTTAAAGTCATTATTTTTCAGCAAAATATAGTAATTTTGCCTGATAAACAATGACTTTGGACACAAAAGTAATTTTGAATCATATATATATATATATATATATATATATATATATATATATATATATATATATATATATATATATATATATATATATATATATATATATATATATATCGTTACCGCATCCTCTTGTAGTATGTCAGTTCTGGCCTTAAGTAGACGTTCCACTGTTTTTCGGTCCCCTTTCCGAGCAGCAAGGATCAGCGGTGTCGTGCCATCCTTGGATAAAAAAAAAAACGTTCATTAAAACGACTATTAGATGTATCGAGTGCGTATCTATTTACAGGCCGGTTTGTTTCTTTTTCCTTTTCTTTTTTGGGGGGGGGGGGGGTGTCACGTGTTTTGAAAACGTTTTAACTGGCGATCTCCATTTTCATAGGATATATTCATATCTAAATGCGGTCCTACTCTAACACTGATTGAGCAAAAGAGGGAGCCACCTGCATCAGGGCAGATCCATGTATTTAGCATAGTCTAAAGTACTTTCTTAACAATATTAACAACACAAACACACAATAATCTTACGAAAATGTATTAACACATATTTGAAACATAAAGGGTGCCTAAAATAATTAGAAATGGCCTTTCTTTTGGTTGAAAAGGTGTTATTTATATGGATGTTTATGTAGTATATAATACAAATCTGCCCTGATCATCGTGGAAGCATCAGTCTGTTGCCCCGGCAACACAGGAAGTGAGCAGGATCGCAGTTGAATATAAATGTCTCCTATTGAACTTGCAGGTCTCATGAGATGTTGCTTTAATGTGTTGATATGAGGAATGTAACCTATGATTCTTGGTTTTTGTATCTCTTTTTTTATCGTTTTCTTTCATGTGCATAGTTTAAATGTTATGACTAATTTCTCTCACGCGAACTATAGTTTGTGTTTTGTTTGCGTTCGTCCTTGTATTCGCCGAAATCTGAACAAAAAGTTACTGCCGAAACAAAATAAGCAACGAATACTGATTCTGGCTAATCAGAACGCACATAAATTAAACAGATGGGGGCAAGAAGTTGCTATGTGAACTAACCCCGATGCCATAATGTACCAAACGAAATATGGAAAAAAAACTAGTAATGTCAATTTTGTCTCATCCCACCATAAACAAATACACAGGGAAAACATTTTCACCTTCTTACATAAAGTAGATCATAACAATCATGTTCCTGCTGGAAAACAGAAGAAAGCAAGTATTGATTAATAAAGGTTGGCCACTTTTGTCACTGCCTCCTAACCTTAAAATTTTTAGTTGGTACATTCTTGTATTGGAGTTAAATCCACTTCGGTACTTCTTGCTCCCACCCTTGAATTGTTACCCTGAAAACATTCAGTATTTTCTAAGCGAGTTCAAAGATTTGTATATGTCTCATTTTTGCGCCCGTCTTCATCAGGAAAAAAATGTTTCTCTTGTATTACCCTGGCAAACAGTGTTTCATATTTCTATGAGGGACATATAGATCATCCTGTGCCAAATTCAGCATCCTTCGGCTGTATATATCCTTCCACCTTTTGGATCTATGGAGCGTATGGGTTCTCGGGGAATCTGTGCAGGGAAGCCGCTGAATCGGGCATATGATGACTTCTGCATGTGATTCCTTACTGACATAAACCTTGATACAGGTGTAGTATGAACAAAGCATTACAGAAAGTACATACAGACCCAAGATATTAAGATACATTTACCGTTCGGGGCGCACCCATCCATTCCACTTCTTTATCTTCCAATCGTTTGCTTCCTCAAATTTGTGATCTCATTGATGTATTTAATGACATGAATACAATTATTTCCGTTCGAATTCATTATGAACATAAGTTTTTTGATGTCCACAACATTTTAAAAATGGCTGTTAGCTTTGTTGATTTTTTTTTCAAAAGGTGATGCTTTAACATAATGAAGGCATTAGTGCGTTATATCACGTGAATTTTATCTTTTACCTGGCCCGCAGTCCATTTTCTTTGATCAAGCGCCGTTTTTGGTTGGACGTATAGGCTGGTTTTCTACCGCCAGCGTATGAGCACTAATTCGAAGTTTGGTGAAATTAGTTCTTTTATTGACAGGATATTACTTTAGAGGTAAGGTTTACTCTTGAGCTCACGGTATTTGTACCTTTTCCTGCCGGTGCGTGTCAGCTCCCCCGGTGACCAGCATGTTGACACAGCTATCCCACTGTCGCGCCACTGCCATGTGCAGCGCCGTCCGTCCTTTCTGTCCACGCATAAAGAAATATATACTTGAGATGTTCACGAGAGAGAGAGAGAGAGAGAGAGAGAGAGAGAGAGAGAGAGAGAGAGAGAGAGAGAGAGAGAGAGAGAGAGAGAGAGAGAGAGAGAGAGAGAGAGAGAGAGAGAGAGAGAGAGAGAGAGAGAGAGAGAGAGAGAACTTGAACTGTATGTGGGCTTGTCTCGGATAATTTCATATGCTACCGTAGATTGCAGTCTTGCAAACAATTCAATCATAGACCTTAGTGAACTTGAAATTGAGTCAAGATTATTGTCCTTCGAACCTGACACAGGTTTACAGAAATAGGGTAACTTGAGGTAAAGTGGGACACTCTGGGAAAATTAGCTAGCATGTCGTTGTTCAAACGTTACCAACGACTTTTCACTGTGATGAGACAAGGCAAACTACAACTTTATTTAACACCATGGACACAATCCCTGAAAATCTTAAAATTATTTTTATATGTTTGATTAAAATTTACGAGACAGGTGTCCCACAAACTTACAAAAATGTCTCCATGACCTTGATAATTAGGTCAAGGTCACTCAAGTTCTATTGCACGAATGTACTTACAAATATATATATATAATCCACACCAGTTTCATTAACTTTCCTCAAATCCATCTTGATTTACAGTGTAAAAAACAAACTTCACTAAGGGGTACTAAGGCGTACACATGGCTCTCTGACCTTTGCAATTAGGTCAAGGTCAGTCATATCTTAATCATTCCCAGGTAAACGCATACATACATCCGGAGTCCTGAAGTAACCTCAAATTATTCTGGAATTATATATATTATATATATGTAGCCTTCATATATGGTATACAAGACCATTTTCATAGAAATGGTCTCTTGCCTTTTCAATCCATCAAGGTTACACAACTTCTATCGCAGTGAGCACATCATTATCTACCAAGGTCCCATTAGGTTTCTCCGAAGTTGTGGCACAAA
>OZ026614.1:1128200-1180200 GCA_964020975.1 Hermodice carunculata | reverse complement strand
CATAGTCAAAAGTACTTTCTTAACAATATTAACAACACAAACACACAATAATCTTACGAAAATGTATTAACACATATTTGAAACATAAAGGGTGCCTAAAATAATTAGAAATGGCCTTTCTTTTGGTTGAAAAGGTGTTATTTATATGGATGTTTATGTAGTATATAATACAAATCTGCCCTGATCATCGTGGAAGCATCAGTCTGTTGCCCCGGCAACACAGGAAGTGAGCAGGATCGCAGTTGAATATAAATGTCTCCTATTGAACTTGCAGGTCTCATGAGATGTTGCTTTAATGTGTTGATATGAGGAATGTAACCTATGATTCTTGGTTTTTGTATCTCTTTTTTTATCGTTTTCTTTCATGTGCATAGTTTAAATGTTATGACTAATTTCTCTCACGCGAACTATAGTTTGTGTTTTGTTTGCGTTCGTCCTTGTATTCGCCGAAATCTGAACAAAAAGTTACTGCCGAAACAAAATA
This sequence comes from Hermodice carunculata, assembly GCA_964020975.1. NCBI lineage: Eukaryota > Metazoa > Annelida > Polychaeta > Eunicida > Amphinomidae > Hermodice > Hermodice carunculata. The sequence goes on along the minus strand of OZ026614.1, from coordinate 1,179,716 downwards.
AGCAACGAATACTGATTCTGGCTAATCAGAACGCACATAAATTAAACAGATGGGGGCAAGAAGTTGCTATGTGAACTAACCCCGATGCCATAATGTACCAAACGAAATATGGAAAAAAAACTAGTAATGTCAATTTTGTCTCATCCCACCATAAACAAATACACAGGGAAAACATTTTCACCTTCTTACATAAAGTAGATCATAACAATCATGTTCCTGCTGGAAAACAGAAGAAAGCAAGTATTGATTAATAAAGGTTGGCCACTTTTGTCACTGCCTCCTAACCTTAAAATTTTTAGTTGGTACATTCTTGTATTGGAGTTAAATCCACTTCGGTACTTCTTGCTCCCACCCTTGAATTGTTACCCTGAAAACATTCAGTATTTTCTAAGCGAGTTCAAAGATTTGTATATGTCTCATTTTTGCGCCCGTCTTCATCAGGAAAAAAATGTTTCTCTTGTATTACCCTGGCAAACAGTGTTTCATATTTCTATGAGGGACATATAGATCATCCTGTGCCAAATTCAGCATCCTTCGGCTGTATATATCCTTCCACCTTTTGGATCTATGGAGCGTATGGGTTCTCGGGGAATCTGTGCAGGGAAGCCGCTGAATCGGGCATATGATGACTTCTGCATGTGATTCCTTACTGACATAAACCTTGATACAGGTGTAGTATGAACAAAGCATTACAGAAAGTACATACAGACCCAAGATATTAAGATACATTTACCGTTCGGGGCGCACCCATCCATTCCACTTCTTTATCTTCCAATCGTTTGCTTCCTCAAATTTGTGATCTCATTGATGTATTTAATGACATGAATACAATTATTTCCGTTCGAATTCATTATGAACATAAGTTTTTTGATGTCCACAACATTTTAAAAATGGCTGTTAGCTTTGTTGATTTTTTTTTCAAAAAGGTGATGCTTTAACATAATGAAGGCATTAGTGCGTTATATCACGTGAATTTTATCTTTTACCTGGCCCGCAGTCCATTTTCTTTGATCAAGCGCCGTTTTTGGTTGGACGTATAGGCTGGTTTCTACCGCCAGCGTATGAGCACTAATTCGAAGTTTGGTGAAATTAGTTCTTTTATTGACAGGATATTACTTTAGAGGTAAGGTTTACTCTTGAGCTCACGGTATTTGTACCTTTTCCTGCCGGTGCGTGTCAGCTCACCCCGGTGACCAGCATGTTGACACAGCTATCCCACTGTCGCGCCACTGCCATGTGCAGCGCCGTCCGTCCTTTCTGTCCACGCATAAAGAAATATATACTTGAGATGTTCACGAGAGAGAGAGAGAGAGAGAGAGAGAGAGAGAGAGAGAGAGAGAGAGAGAGAGAGAGAGAGAGAGAGAGAGAGAGAGAGAGAGAGAGGAGAGAGAGAGAGAGAGAGAGAGAGGAGAGAGAGAGAGAGAGAGAGGAGAGGAGAGAGAGAGAGAGAGGAGAGAGAGAGAGAGAGAGAGAGAACTTGAACTGTATGTGGGCTTGTCTCGGATAATTTCATATGCTACCGTAGATTGCAGTCTTGCAAACAATTCAATCATAGACCTTAGTGAACTTGAAATTGAGTCAAGATTATTGTCCTTCGAACCTGACACAGGTTTACAGAAATAGGGTAACTTGAGGTAAAGTGGGACACTCTTGGGAAAATTAGCTAGCATGTCGTTGTTCAAACGTTACCAACGACTTTTCACTGTGATGAGACAAGGCAAACTACAACTTTATTTAACACCATGGACACAATCCCTGAAAATCTTAAAATTATTTTTATATGTTTGATTAAAATTTACGAGACAGGTGTCCCACAAACTTACAAAAATGTCTCCATGACCTTGATAATTAGGTCAAGGTCACTCAAGTTCTATTGCACGAATGTACTTACAAATATATATATATAATCCACACCAGTTTCATTAACTTTCCTCAAATCCATCTTGATTTACAGTGTAAAAAACAAACTTCACTAAGGGGTACTAAGGCGTACACATGGCTCTCTGACCTTTGCAATTAGGTCAAGGTCAGTCATATCTTAATCATTCCCAGGTAAACGCATACATACATCCGGAGTCCTGAAGTAACCTCAAATTATTCTGGAATTATATATATATATATATATGTAGCCTTCATATATGGTATACAAGACCATTTTCATAGAAATGGTCTCTTGCCTTTTCAATCCATCAAGGTTACACAACTTCTATCGCAGTGAGCACATCATTATCTACCAAGGTCCATTAGGTTTCTCCGAAGTTGTGTCACAAACATATGACGAAAACGGCTGAATGACTTTGAGAATTGGGTGTTCAAAGGCTAACCAGATTCAAAAGCAAAAGAGCATTTACATCAAAATTTCTACTAAATTTTATGAATTTCCTAAATCATTTCTTCGGTTATTGTGCTTGAAATCAAGCTGGAACCAACGGTGTTGTATGCCATATGGCAATATAAGCCAAGGAAACCTTATTCACACTATTTTTTTTGTGAAGTAAATACTTTCTGAAGTAAATACAGTTACTATAGCTATTTAAGGTGGTATCTAATTCATTATATCATAAATAGCAGGCTGAAAATTTTGAGACTGGAACAAGAATGCGTATGTCCCACTTCACCTGATACACAATGTCCCACTTTATAAAGCGTTTTCGGGTAAAGTGGGCATGCCATGTCACGTGACTATAGGCAGTGAAAAAACAGGATGTAAAATGTTGATATTATTTGATCACACTGTCCAACCTAACACACAAATTAAAGTAATGTGAGAAACGTTTCTGTTTCGTTACATAGGATGAAAGGCTTAGGGAAAATGTTTATGCTTTCTTTAGCACCTGAATAAACAGCTCATCTTGCTTATGCCTCGTTTTTGCACAGCCCCATTGCTCTTCAAGCTGACAGCATGGTTATGATTTAATAGAAATAGAAAATAGTGTAGATACTGTCGTTTTTGTTGGGTTGAGTTTTTTCACCGGGGACAGTCAAATAAAATCAGTGGGACGAAAAAAAAGTCACTGTCTCACTTTACCTGATGTCCCACTTTATCACAACCTACCCTACCATACCAGTTTAGTGATATTAGGTTGTCCTTCAGGTAGGCTTATCGCGAGTAAGAGATTCAAGAGAATGGTAATATTAAAATTGGATCTTTTGATTTCGGCTTGTGGTGATCATCTGTAATTACTTTAAGATCCCATTCTAAAATGATTGAGGATGCATGACAGCGAGTAATCAATGACATTACAGGATTCAGGTCACCCGACCAATTTTACCAGTTTGAGTTGATAAAAATGATCTAAAAAGTGCTGCAGATCTACTTATCACACGCACAACCATCCCTAATCACTACTGTTGATGCAGAATATTGTGCAATTGATTTGTATTTTTTGTTTTCATTGACATGATTTACTTCGGAAAATTATACTCTTTTAATATATGGTATGTAGCGATGATTAAACAAAGGACACACAAAAATCAGTTATAAATCTTCTTTAAATCAACCAAATTTAGGCCTACCGGTTAAATTGCGTTCATAACCACAACATGCCTCTGCAAAACATATGTGGGGGGTTGCTCAATTTTCAGAACTGCCGAATGAGCGGCGAAACATCATGGATGACATTTCGAGGATTTTGTGGAAATATTAGTGGTTTTGTGAGGTTTGTGGAGAATATTGAAGGACTTTTATGCAGCAACATTTCAGAAAAAAGCTTTAAATTGACCCTTTTTAGTTTTGGTTGCAGAATCGAAATTGTTTGGGCAGCCCAAGAACCGAGAGGCGAGACGCTCTCGGTTCTTGGGCTGCCCGAACGATTTCTATTCTGCAACCAAAACTAGAAAAAGGTCACTTTAAAGCTATCTGTTGTTCCTGATGGTATATTCTATTTTGCGTCATTCAGTATTCCTTTCTCCTTAATACTTTCTAAACTCTGAATTTCAAATATAATATCCTTGATGCCATGCATGTTCTCTTATATATTGTGGTGTATTGCATTATTCTTGCGGCTACATATTATTTTTATTGATTTGGAAATGTCTCAAAATATAAAATTAATTATCATTATCATGCGAAATTAGCTTTGTCAAAATATATAAAAGCATTTGCAACAAAGCAAAATGAAAAATACCCCAAGGAACGATAGAATGTACAATCTAGCAAAAGGCAAAATAAAAGGAATCCCCAGGAAAGATAGAATATACAATCTACCACAAGGCAAAATACTCGCCAGCAGGTGGCAAGCAGACAATGACTGCTCCCTGGTTCAATTCATAGCTCAGCCTCGTGTCACTGGGTAGCTCTTCTTATCGTTTTGAATGGGGATTAACAACATTCACCGAACCTTGTATACTCCCCTTCTGCAGACGAATTCATAGCCCGTCTGCAGAAGTACATACAGCATACAAGATCGCCTTGTTTTTACTTGATTAATTGTTTTCAAACCTACTTCATCGGGGGGAGGGGCGTCCCCCTCTACGACGTAATCAATAAATTAAACAATTATTTCATTCATAATAAAATGGGAAATAGAATAAAATACTGGAAGATAAAATCAAACAGCTTGGCCTATTACCGCCGCTTTCAAATTAAATTTGCTGTCTGGAGGTATATCCAAAAATTTATGATCTTTAAATTGTTCATACTTTCACATTTAATCGTTACGTTTCAATATACATTCTGTGTCCTTTTTGGTATTAAAATGCTATATATATTACAGCAAAGGCTTGGTCTGCGTAGTATCATAACTCGTGCTACTGATGTTGCATTATGGTAATGACTTTTGTACATTTTGTTTTGAAACCAGTGACAGATCAGCCAGATCGCTAATTCAGTCACGCATAATTATAATACAGGAGGCCAGTCATTTCGCCTCTTAGATATCTTGATACGTTTTCGTGTAGTTTCGTCTTGTACAACTGCAGGGGTATCTCTCTCTTCATCTTTTCTTTTTAGTTCATGAAAGTATCATTTTTGGAATTGTTTTGTCTTAATGTATCAGTTGGGGCACATGTCAAAGAATTATTGTGCTAATTTTTAATTATAGTAAAACATAGGGAAGCGCTTTGAAGTGGCTTTTTTATTTTGTGTATTTAAGAATAGCACCCCATGGAGAAACAGGGAAAAAAGGTCCATGTATTCAAAATATGATATAACTTAACAATGTTATGTGCATTATGTGTAAAATTATGAGACTGCCAAGTTAAAATTTGCTAATTTGCATATCCAAAATTTTAAATTTCAAAATTGAAGACTTATGTCCCAATATGGACCTAATAAGGGCAATTTGGAGGATACTTTTCATGCCCATGGTTTTAAGAACAAAAGAGCATCATTTTTAGAACTTCAGACCGGATTTTACTGAGAAATTGACAAATTTAAAATACGTGTCCTCCTATAACTAGGTCTTTTACCATAAACTCTGGCTGCTGCCATTTGCGTCCATCGGCTACGCGTCATCGAGACCATCAATTTCTCAACGTGTAGTCAAACAGGTCCAATACAGTTGACAAAAGCATCAGTGATTGGATAGTTTGGCTATGGGTAGCATATGCTTCTCCACTACACGTCTCTGAGGCTTGGCGACACGTTCTAGAAGAAATTTTCTCGACAACACATTGCAGAAACTGTAATCTTATTGGTTGTCTCGACTTCGCGTAGTAGAGACTGCAATCCGATTGGCCTCAACGATGCGTAATGGAGGCTCCACTAAGACCTATGCATTACGGCCATGTTGGATTGCCACAGATGCATAGCTGGCCGCAGGACAAACAGGATGGCGGTGGGGCACTCACCACAGTTCTGCTCAACTGAGCTATCCCGGACGTGAAGGGGACCCTAGTATGGGAACGGCCAACCACAGTCCATGGAAAATCCACAGAAGGCATCTCCTACCCCAATGTGGCCTCGATTAAAGGAGCAGCCTCGGTTTGAGGACCAGTCTGAGACTGAGCCCCGCAGAAGGCCTGGCTTGACTGGACACCCCCACTTCCCCCATCGGGGCCTTGATTCGAGGACCAGTTCGCACCTGGCTTTGAAGCCTACATAAGCTAGCAGAGGCCTGGGCTTAGTGCCTCCCCCCCCCCCCCTCCAAAGGTACACTGACCTCGCGCTCACACCTGGCCTCCCCACATTGGAGATTCCTTCTGCCATATCTCACATCTCCCCCGATGGACTTTTTGCCACTGCATGAGAAGTCCATCGTCGACAAATGTTGCGTGCACTTTCCTCAGTGCATAATATCAGTCCTGTGCATGCAGGAGCAACATTCCTGATGGTCATCCCCATAAGCCATCATGTGGTGGTTCATCACACATCCAACTCCATGTCAATATCCATCATCAAACCTGGGCTAAGTCAGAGATAGGACCAGTTTCCGAGGAAACTTATCAACTATCACACGATGTGAAAGGAAACAATAAGACCAAAAAGGAAGGTAAAAAATGGGATCTTTCAACAACAGGCGTCCACTACAAATCTATGCCACGATAGGACCTGACTTGCACTGGCTCGCTTGTATGCTAGTACATCTTGGTGCCACCAGGAGCGCTGTGCCATACCACAATGCCTGGAGCACAATGTAGCAGCATGGTAACGGCACTGGACCCATGGAATTTTTATGGGGGCTCTGGCAAAGCAGCTAAAGTTCGTGGAAACCAGCTTAAGTGACCTATGGTGTTGTACTGTGTCCTTAATTTGCAACTACAGAGTTATGGGTTTTTAATGAGTGTCTACTTTGTAACAGTGTCCCGACTTGGTGGAGGCATCCCTGCAAGTCTACTTTTGATCATATTTTTGTAACTAAAGTACTGCATGCATGTCTCAATGGTATAACTATTGATGAAGCCTGGCCCTGTGACATTGCACATGTTCTGGATGTAAACATAATTGTTCACTTTGATTTGGAAAGGTCATGGAGTTCACTGAATGCTTTACAGAGTCAATAAGTTGGGCTACTTTGTTGAAATGATTCACATGTTACTGCTAAACAATAGAATAATCTAGAAGTTGAACAACATTCATATGGGTATGACTCAGTTCATTGTAAAGAAAGGAAAAGACATGATGTGGGTTCGAAAGGTCTCAGAGAATTAGGATGTGGGACTTATTGGAAAACTCCGGAATAATGGTGAGAGTTCTCAGCATGGGTATATAAACCAGCTCCCTTCAGGAATGAGGGACGAATTCTGAGATCTGACAGAAACTGTGTGTCGCTAAGCCAGTGGAACTGTGAGCTATTGCTAAAGTGAAGAATCATTCACCTGGGGACAGTGCCTTTGAGTGGACTGGTATATTTAGTGCTTAATTGTGGCCAATTGTACCACATTGGAAAACAGTGCCTCTGTGGGATTTGGACCAGACTATTTGGCACCTACCATAGGACTTGGAACTGTGGGACAGTACCTGTGAAGGAATTTGATCTCAGCAGGGATTAGGATTTACCTGCAGCCTGTTAATTATTGGAGTATTAGCATAGCTAAGTGTGTAATTTCATTTACCTACTTAGTACTGATAGTTGATTGTTAGTATATTGTTATTGTTAAAGTTATCTCACCGTTGTCATTTTTTGTTGAGTTCTGCTATGATCTAGAATATTTTGAAGGTGGGCATCCTAACAGCAAGTCATACTACTATTATTACAGAGTTTAGTGTGAATGTGAAAACAGTGAATAAACCTGTTGATTTAAGGGCAACTCATGTTCGATAGAATACTGCTTATATGAAAGATTAAAGCCCTTTTCAAGAATCATCGTCATCAGGTCTTGCTGATTTTACTTGCAATGGTTTCAGCTCTGTCATCGAAAAGTGGCTTAAATAGAAACATATTGCACTTGCAACAGCAGAAAATATCAGGCAAAACACATTCAAAACGGTGTAACACTCAGTTTGGGGAAAACAGAATGCTTTCTTGTATCCTAAATGTAGTATTAAAATTGCCTTTGTACTGCTTTTTCAGTCATCTAGCACAGTGTGTTCAGAGGGATGTAACCACAGCAAAAAGAGGGAATGTACTGAAACTGTCCAATTAGAAAACCTGCGAAATGTTACCCAGGCTCCATGCAGCATTTCCCATGGGAAGATACAGCATCCCAATTGAAAAAGCAATTCATTAGCCAATGAGAATGCTCCCCCCCCCCCTTTTTTTTTTTGGTTTCCACCACAGCCAGCCACACCATGCAGCCTTCACAGACCGGCAGTGGCTACTGAGGGGAAAGGCAACTGGACATTCTGACAAAATGGTCAAAATTTAGGCATTAAACAAATAACGCCCTAGGTTGCAAGGGACAGGAAGAATTGTGAACCTAAGGGATGGACTGCCAACCGGAAGTGAAGGTGAGGATTGACAGGCTACCCCCCCCCCCCCCGGCATTAAACAGAGTACACCCTTCTTTGTGAGGGGCAGGAAGAATTGTGAACCTGAGAGAAGTACTGTCAAGCCAAAGCGAAGCTGAAGGTTGACAGTCCATCCCCTTGAGCCTGTATACTTCCTTGACCTTCCAGGTCTCGGGAAGATACAGGCTCTCAGGAGATCCATACAGGCAAGGATACCGAATTGGGCATAGGATAACCTCTAAATATGCAGTTACAGAACAGTAAACAGGGTTTATAGGTATAAGAATAAACAACGAAACTGTGATCCTGATGTCCTTGCGGAATTATGGAAGACATACCTGTGTTGTAAGAATGAAATTCAAGAGGTCATTTTGGTAAAAGTGAAGCACGAAGTCCGAGTTATCACTTTAAATCGTGGATAAGGCATTTATGACCTAGTAATTACTACCTTCTCCACAATTTATACACACACACACACACACACACACACACACACACACACACACAAACACATTATAACGTCGCCTTAATAAATGCATGTATAACTCTTAGTTTCTCAGTCATCGATTGCAGAAATAAGGATCGCCTAATAGAGGATCCATTTAAAATTAACAGGGCATTAATAGATTACTGGGAAAACCAAACCATTGTGCCTTTGGCAGGAGACGCAAATTCATTAAGAATGAAAATGGTTTACAAAGGCAATTTGAGGAAAGCACCAGAAGTGACTGTTTTGTCAATACTACTATTAACATGGACACTATCAGTAAGTCTATCGCCAAGCTGGAAAACAGGAAGTCAAGTGGGATAGATAATATTCCGCATGAATTTGTGAAATACACAGGTTCAGCTATTGTTAGTTTTCTGCATAAACTTAAGTCATTTCAAAATTCTTTAAATGTTTCCTGATGACTGGTTCAAAGGAACTGTTAAATCTCTCTTTAAAGATGACAAACCTGAATCTCTTATAATGACAGAGGAATCACAGTAATCCCCAAAATATAGTGTCTTCACATCTCCCATGGAAAGACAACTTATGCCATAAAAGTGGGGTCTGAAATTTAATGCCAAAAATGTATGTACTGGTAATTGGAAAAAGAAAGGATAAATATGCAGGGATTGGCTGTTAGGTGACACTTTGCTACAAGAATGCAATTCCTATAAGTACCTGGGCATTCAATCCCGTAAGTCACTGTCTCACATATCTAATGCATTAAGTTTCACATCTTATTTCATATATGTGTAGTATCCTGGCGTCTTATGACATGATAATCAGATCTTGGTGAAGGTCTATGGAAGAATGTTGTTATTATTATAAGTGGTGTTATTGGTGCATGGTAGAGTGTAATACTGGCATATCTTGGGGTTTCATGGCTGCCTGAAAACTGCCCGCTTCACCCCACCTCACTCCCTCCCCCGCTCCCCTCGCCCGTTTTTTAAGTTAATTGTGTTGTCTGAATCTCATCACCCATGTCACCGCCATATGGAACTCTAAATGTGAGGCACCATAATTTATTGGACAGCTTGCACTCGAATGACACACAGGATGATTTGACTTATATAAAGCACATCTGACCTTGTTCTGGCTGCTGAGATTAAAGTGTCGCCGGCACTGCCACAGTTGATTGACAAGGTCCGCATTACCCGTTGACACTGCCACCATGAAAGCGTTGTTGCCTTCCTGCAATGCAAAGAATTCGAAGAATTCAAAGGAGGAGGAGGAGGAGGAGGAGGAGGAGGAGGAGGAGGAGGAGGAGGAGGAGGAGGAGGAGGAGGAGGAGGAGGAGGAGAAGAAGAAGAAGAAGAAGAAGAAGAAGAAGAAGAAGAAGAAGAAGATCACACCCAATTTACCATTGCCCTGGGTTTTTTTTAGAGACCCTATTATTTACATGACAGGATTTAGTAAGTAGATACGCCTGTTGAGCTTGTGATCTTAAACTTGGAAGAAAAATCTTAAATGTGCATTTTTATTACTTTTGTCAATCGTTTTCCTAGAAAGTGAAAAGCCACTGTCAAGCTGGGCATGTCCTCATTTTGTGTCTGCTTGATTCGATATACGTCTTGCAGGTAACATCTGCAAAAAACTTCTTGTTCGCTGTAATCTTCAATCAGATAATGACCTGTTGATACACCTGACCTATTTCTTCACCATGAAGCTAGAGTGCTCTATATGTTAATGCATGAGCTTAATGAGGACCTTCAAATATATCGAATCTATCAACCATCAAAATAAGTTGGGTTCGAAGAAGATGGACCATGGGAGAAGACGGCCCTTAGTTTCCTTCAGCGCCGAGAAAAAATAGTTTTGCCCCCGTCATATGTATTAACCAGTTTCATTTGGTTGCAATGGGTCACTATGTAAGTGCAATATCTGTAATAGTGCAGTAGAGTTGTGCAAGAATCATGCAAAATGTGATACCAACATGCTGTTTGGAACAAAGCATACTTATGATGTCTGAATCAAATCTAGCTATAGACCCAAGCTGGAAGGATCGTTAGTTGGCTGTATTATGTAATACTCCAAAATGGCCGCCACCGAGCTAATTTTTTTTCAAAAGATTATATATTAATCACAAAAAATATTTCCTTCCTTATCTTGTGACTTAAAATCTTAAATTTTGATCATGTAGACATCAATTTGGTCTCGTAAAGTATATTTATGTTATTATGTAACAGCATTATGCCATCTCTAACACTAGCAGGCAGTCACTATTATAGGGATAATTGACATGTAGGTTTAGATGAGCAAAATCACTAGTTGGGTTGGATGCAAATCTGTGAAACAGCAGTTGAGATGAGAAATCTGATATGCGCCAGTCAACAAATACTAAAAATGGGCCATTTGTTGTGTTAAACAAGTAAATTAAGAGCATTATATCATAATTCAAAATGGCGACTGGAAACCGTGAATTCAGCAAAAAAATGCAGTCTTCATGTACATCATAGAAGGTGAGTATTTTGTTTCTTTCTTTGAAATGTTGAAATTTTCATGAGAAATCAAATTCCAAAAACTAAAGCAAAAAAAAAAAAAAATGGTTGATTCAATATAAGTAATAAAGTATGCATAACAGTATCATATGCTTGAATTTGTATGTATTGAACTGCGTCTATATAACATTTTGCCTATGATATGAACTTTGGACTTTAAGAATTAACAAGGCACTAATAAGTTGCCAACAATATCCTTTTATGGTCAAAGCTGATATGTACCAGCATATACATGATGGACGTCAATACACATTGAACACTTACTTTATAATAAACTGCCCACCATCACTTTGGCAATATAAATCTAATACAAACTAGAACAAGCTGATTTTCAAACAGAAAAAATCAAATGTCTCCCCATGTGCCCTTACTATTGTCAGCCTTATTTTTATAAATAGGCATACCGATTAAAAGGATCTACAGATAGCGTGAAGGTACACACTTTGTTGACATTTCAAAATGTTGATTTTTGATGAAATGCCCACGTGACCTTGAAAATAGGTCAAGGTCATACATTTGCAGTTACAAGCAAGGTTTTACAAAAGTCTTACTTAGAAACATAAACACACAAAATGTCTACCTCTTTAAGTCAAATCTTACTCAAGTGCAACTGCAATGATTTTTAAAAGTGGCCATGTGACCTTGAAAATACGTCAAAGTCACCCATTTACATTCCCAAACTAGTTCATAATTTGGTTCATAATCATGCAAAATTTCAACCTCTTAAGTCAAATCCTTGCAGAGTTATTGCGTCTGCGTCAATTTTACATGACATGCCCAAGTGACCTTGAAAAATAGGTCATGGTCACCCATCAGCAGTTACAAGCAAAGTCTTACAAAAATCTTACATAGAAACATAATCACACAAAATATCAACCTCTTTCAGTCAAATCTTACTCAAGTGCAACTGCAATGATTTTTAAAAGTGGCCATGTGACCTTGAAAATATGTCAAAGTCACCCATCTACATTCCCAACCTAGTTCATAATTTGGTTCATAATCATGCAAAATTTCAACCTCTTAAGTCAAATCCTTGCAGTTATTGCGTCTGCGTCAATTTTACATGACATGCCCAAGTGACCTTGAAAAATAGGTCATGGTCACCCGTCTGCAATCCCAAGCAAGGTTTTATATAGGAACATCTTCACAAAAAATTTCAACTTCTCAAGTCAAATCTTTCTCGAGTTATAGCAAACCATAGTTCACAGAGTCTGTCAGCAAAGGTAGCATGATTAATGTGCACTTAGGTCTGTGGTGAAAATGCTCCTGATGTGAATAATATGCAGACCAAGAAACTCTAGGACAGTTGGGTGTTGATTCATTTATGATACTCTGAACTGACTGAGCCATTCAGAAGATTCTGCCACTGGATTAAATTTACAAACATGGTCTGGGGTGTTGACAGTCAGAATTGTTGGTTCAGACTTTGCAAATGCCATTGGTGGAACACTTGTATATATTTCTGGGATGACTGGCTTTATATTTGTGACTGTTTGCAGACAGGTCTAAATGTGATCTGAAGTCTATTGACTGGTCAGGATGCTGAATTAGAGATACGCCTGTGCCATGAAAGGACTCAGTTGATGTGCTGGAGGAAGGATTGTGGTCCAAATTATCTTTAGCAGCAGTTGTGAAAACACCACATTCCAATTCTTCAGGGCAAACAATATTACTGGTCAAGTATTATTCACAGACAATGTCAGTTACCATTGATGACACTTCCTGTACATGACTGTATGGTACAAAGAAACCAAGTTTAGATAATTTGTCAATGATGTACCTTTTCCCAGTTTTCGTGTACTTTTAAGCCAACATACAATGGCAATGGGGTTTCCTGCTGAGACAAATGATGCATCTGTTTTTCGCTGACGTCTAATGCTGTTGTAACTAATCAGTTGGGAAATAGATAAATCTGCTGTGCTGGCATTTTCAGAGCTTGTAGTGTCAATAGATGGACCTTCTAACCACATTATAGCCAGAGTTTTTAGAGACTTTGGAATGGAGAACGTTTAACAGTCAGAGGTAAAAGAGCCATTAAACTTTGGAAAACTATCAAACATGTCCTTGCGAATTAGGATAGCAGCTTTGGACAAACACATTCCTTCCATCTCAGAAGAATAGGAGCAAGCCTCAAATATGCACTCTCCTGTGGTGTCCTCTAGTACTAATAGCACTTCTCTTCCATTTCTATAAGCCTGCAAATCTGGTATAAAGACAAGAAGTTTCTCTTTCAGTCTTGTACTGTGGACTTTCTTTGCGGCATTTTCCAAATCTACATCAGTCATTTGTTTGCTAAATAGGTTTGCAATGTCTGACAGTTTTAACACTGCATGAAAACCCTTGTTCTCATATTGCTCTTTAATGTCTTTTACAATTTCATTGATAACTGCACCATATATAAGATATCAAAGTCCTCCTCTGTACTCTTTCATTTGGTTACACCTCTGAAACGTTTGTACAGCCTTGTTAAACATACTCCATGACACCTTGCTTCTACTGCTACCATATCACCTTTTGAGAGTTTAGCAAGAAGCGTTTTGTCACCCAGTTGCACAGCTGCTTCCCTGATATGTTGGTCAATCCCTAGTGTCCTCATCACAGAAAAAAACAGGGACATCTAATGAATACTGCCCTCAAGGATCACCGTGTACTAGTTGCTGGCTCTGATGTACTTAGTTCCCCTTCCATTAATTTCTTAACTTGCCTCTGAAGCTTCGACTTGTCATATTTATTTCTGCAAGACTTTTGGTCTCAAGTCCATCACCATCATACATGAGTTCCAACTTGAGCTCAGAGGGAAGAGTTCCTGCTTCTTTAAAATTAACAAGGTCATTTGCCATAGCCTTGTAGCCAGCACCTCTGTCGGGTTTTTTTCCCCTTGCTGTTTACAGGGCAAACAAGTGGCTCCGGTGTTTCCTCTTGACACTGGCAACATGCGCCCCATGCTATGGATCATTCATGTGTTATTGTATGGTGTTCAGGAAAGTCTTGAGACACATCTGAGCTCAAATTTTCTTTTGGCTATTCTACTATCTACTATTTCCTAAACTTGGCAACAAAAGTAACTCTCCACCTTTTCCAGAATCTGCATTGTCCATGTTTTTTCTATAAATGAACAAAATTCTTGTTGGTATGTGTGACAGAACATCTTGTACCGGTGATGTCATAAGAACTGATGACTGTGCTTTGCTGCATTTGCACCGGATGCATGTCAGAGTTGAAATGGAGGGTTTGCAAAACAGATGAGCACTGGGCAGCGAGGTAGTGTGGAGCTTTCCTGTCCTTTTCAGTATCCATCTCAAACTAAATTCTTTTGAAATTCATTTCATGGATAAATATGTGCAAAACTTAAACAATGGTGGTTATGCTGTTCAATAATGCTGATGATTAAGGTAGCGGAGGGGATTGAGCTATAACGGCAAAATCGTGACCCAACAGAAAAATGAGTTTTTTCCATTTCCGTAAAGTTTAGCACTTTAACTTTCTTGTCACCAAACATGAATACTAAAAAAGCAAAATTTATGTGATAAAAAAGGGAAAAAACAAGACCATGTTTTAGCTGGCTGCAGCATGAGCATGTCTGTTTACAAATGTATGCTGATTAGTCCGCCAAAGTTTGGATAGCAGTCGGCTGCTTTCCACAATCCAGGACCGTAGCAACGACAAGCGACCAACTGTGACATTTTGAGGTGCGCTGCCACCAATTCTTGTATAAACTGCTTGACAAGATTAGGACTGATTAATTGGTTTGTTGTGGTGATCAAATGGCCATGTAGATAATTAAATCGATGGGCTCATGGTTTCCTTCTCAGAGTGTGATAAAAAAAATTTAAAAAACAAGGGACAATAAAAGGTGGCGATTGTCAAAACGGCACCTGGCGATGGACGTGAGCCTCAGTGTGTTTTCAATGAAGGCAATATCAACCTATGCGCAAATCGTTACTCAGAATCATGGCATTGTATACATTATAAAGGCTTACAACCCTTTCTACAGTCTTGCCCTATCTAAGACCAATTTGCTTTTAATGTTTACTGGCAAAAAATACACATGACGATCGAGGAATCCTAACACTGGACCACTTGGCTATAAACATGCCGCAAACTATAAAAGCGTGGATTCGATTCAGCGTAAATAATTATATCTGCCTTCAATAATTATATGAGCCTTTACCTGAATGTAAAAGGGTGTATAGCATTAAATGTTAACCTTGAAGTAAATTTATATGAAGCATACGCCTCCACTAAAACTGGTATCGTCTGTGGCGCTGTCGCATTTTGTGGAACTGGAAGACTGGCACATTGCACATGCACGGACTTGCCCACTTCATACGGGGGTGTTTCGAAGTACACTGAGGTAGCGGACAGAAAAAAAAGCTTTAAAAATTTGATCATCAGTGGGATAAAATAATCAGATTACTGTTAAATGACTGCGAAAAGCGACTCTGCACTCTGCTTTTAGCTGGTTGATCGGTCATATAAAATTATTTTGTCTCACTGTGCGCGGCATGTTCCGATACCACTCGCCCGCACTCACCCATCAGGAAGTTTCGGTTTTGTGTCTCGATCAGTTTATTGCAGTTCAAGGGTGAGCCAACTATCTTTCAGTGGGCTAGTTATCTCCACAAAATAAAAAATATGTTACATGAGTGGCAAGGTTTCGAATGGCAATACGCGAGAAAAACATGGCAAAGTGAATGGCATTCTTTATCTCAAGGAAGGCGCTAGTATGTGGAGGAACCAATGAAATGGCTTGGCGTATTCTATTGTGCTCCCGGCAACCAAAAATATAAAAATAGAAAAAAAAAAAAAAAAAAAAAAAAAAAAAAAAACCGCATAGGCCACGAAGAACACACTCCCTCACGATGCCCATCCCTTTCTCAATTTTGTGGGAATTGGAAACTTTCTTGACTGCCAGACAGACTCGCTCTGCGTAATTGTTAAATTGCGCTTGAAGTGCGTGTCGCCAGGTAAGCCAACACATTCCGTCTTGGCAGGCAAGAAAGTTTTACCCTTGTGCACGAAGTGTAACGTCATCACCTTACATCTGAGCGTGGTCTGGTGCATTAGGCCTATATCGATCCATGTAACCGTCAGGGTCTGATCAAAGACTACTTCAGCAAATCAATGGATTAGGTTATTCAATCTAGCAATACAGTTTCATCACCAACACAACGTTGAAACTAATGGATTCTCAACACATATAATTATAAAACGTTCGCTTTGTTTTTTTTATTTTTGTTTTTGTTTTTGTTTTTTTGTTTAGTTTCTTCTTTGAAGTATAATTTATCCTGGGAGTGTTTGTTTAACAGTAACAGGACTATTATCTTAAATGTTACGTCACGATCATCCATGTTGACCGCCTATCTAGCATTTATAAGCTACATTCAGAACGACATAGACCTCTCTCCGTCAAGACCAAGCAATCTCACTTTACAAAATGCCAAAAGCCAAGAAACAAAGCAAGATACATCGCCGTCAGCGCCAAGCTAAGCAGCAACGTGATCGTGGCATGGCGATTTTGCCAACTTTCTTTTCGGTAAGGTCGCAAGTAGTCCAAGACACTGAATGGCGAATGCCCCATCCATGCCGTTAATAAAACCATGTTGTTCTTTGATCCAAGGTGATGAAAAGTGAGTGAGCAACTCTTGCCTACCGGGCAGCCTTCTGAGTAGAGCAAGCTGTGAAACTGCAACCCGTTTGTTCAAGCGGCGCCATATGCAAACAATGTTGCTAGGGTCAAGGTGATGGCACCTTCGGGTCACGTGGCTAATCCGCTTTCGAATCCCCCTTTGAAGCTGTCCCATTCGCGTGGAAACCAGACTGACAAGCTTTCGAGTATGGCTGCATTTGATGTCATTCGGGTAAATAACTGCTTTTTTAAGCCAATAAACATCATTGTATGTTGGAAACTATGCATCAAAAATGTTGATTGACCTTTCTTCGAAGTACTGAGACCAAAACGGGCCGAATTTGGAAAGCTGTATTGTCATTAGGGCCAACAATGTGCGAAAAAAGGGCCTCGAATCTTTCAACGCCGATTTCTCGGAATGAAATTTTTTGCTTATGAATCAATTTTGTGGACAGCGTCAATAAAAAGCTAATTGATCGATCTGCTTCAAATAATCGTCTTTTGAAAGATAAATATATTATCTGGGAACCGTTTTTTTTTTTTTTTTGTTTTTCCGTCAGATGTCCCCTTCCGAGACTTTTGTAGCTCACAAAATAAAGTAACTGTTGATGTTTAAAATGATGATCAAAGAATTCGATAATTCTGTTATTATGTTTTTTATTTGTAAACAAAAAATACGGTTCCTGCATATTGGTCTATACTTAAATTTACATAGGTAATACACTTTTGCATCGATTATTTTTAAAGAAATGCTGACAAAATGTCAAATCTGATACCCTCGTGTAAACGGGCGTATAAAACCCTTGAAAATTATCGTATCGATATGAAACTTCTTTCTAACAAATCTTGATGTCTGAACAATAAATAAAATGTATGGTTTTGTGGGTGAAATGTGAAAAATAGTTCATCTATGCAACGTCAAAGTTGCGGGACCGCTGCACGCGGCTCAATCCCCTCCGCTACCTTAAGACATCAATCACTATTGTCAAGTGCTTATTTGACAGATACAATTGTCATCACAACAAAATCTAATGTGATCATGCAAGATGCAGTCTGCCTAATATGGTAGAGCAATAACTCTGCATTCTCTGATTGACCGCCATGTGGCGCTGCGGACAGCTTTCATCCGGGTATTCAATAGCCGGTCAACCTGAGTAGCGTCGCATACTATGATGTGTTAACGCATGGTGCAAACTGAGCGTTTTTCTTGGCGAATGAAATAACCAAGTGTAACTCATAATCATGATAATGTTATCATTAATAAATACCTTTTGTAGAAAGTAATGCAATCAAGAAATCAACCCAATACACATTGTTGTGGAGTTAATCACATTTGATTTTAATTACAATTTAACTTTTAACGCTACCTGCCGACCCCCCCCCACACCCACCCACACACATACAGTAACACTGCAAAACTTGGGAATTCATCTACAATAACATATTTTGATGAGGTTGTCTACTTGTCTTTATTTTTGACACAATGACAACACACCCGGCAAATAAAATACAATCGACTTCTTAGAACGCGATGACCAATGTTGTTTTATCCTACTCGATCCTCCATTATCGCCCGCGATGAACCGGGTCACATTAAATCCTTGCAACAGGAGTCTTACAAAATCCTCATGCTGTTGAGTCCATATTATGTGCTATGTCGATAATTTGTTATATGTGATCATTGTATTATCTTAATAACTGTCGAAGAATATTCTTTATTATTGCATTTCTTTCGACCATTCACATAGTCGAGTGGCGCCATGCAGGAATGTAACGAGCAGAATGCGGTTCCCGGTCACTGCGGTTCAAATGGATTTTTCACTTTTTTAACACAACATATGAACAAATGCATTCATGCTCTGCTATAATACAATCTTATCTTTCGAGTATGTAAAATTTATTAGCAGATATAACGTGAAAAGGAACATTTTTGGCACTTTGATTGCCGATACGTACAATGTTATCACAGTGTTTGCAAATCCGCCGAGACCAATGTTCACCCGCAGGCGAGTACCCGGATGAAAGCGATGACTCGCGCCGTGTAGTGCAGGTTTCTGGAAACTTAAGAAACTGCCCTTCCCTATTAGCAAGGACTTCTAAAGGGATGACAATCGTATTCCCTGTAGAAATCCTTGTGCACAGGCATGCAAATTGCTTCTGAAGATTGACTCCAATACATCAGATTTGTCCTACAATTCTCTAAATGAATGTGTAGAACTGAATATACGAGTAACTGAAAAGGAAAACTTATTAAATAGAAACATAAGCTGGAGACCAGAACTGTACCTCCCTATCATTGAAGTAACGCAGGTTCTCCTGAGAAAAGGAAAGAATGTAAACTTGTGCACATGAAACATACACCTTTTTTGGTTATAATATTTACATGTATCTAGAAACTGTACCAATAATGCTTCAATAACAGTAACAAGCTCTTTTATCTTTTAATTATCAAAAACATAAACACTAGGGGCCATCACTAATCCTCTTTGCTATTTAAAAACAGAAGGTTTTTGTGAAAAGGAAAAAAAGTACATTGCAGCATTTGCGTATTGTAACTAACAAGCCATGTTCACAACTTTTTTGTCATGTGTGCACAAAACATGAAAAAATACGCTTCATAGACTATCAGAATAATGTTTGGATGAAGTAAGGTAACTTTCAGTGGAAACTTTTAGTGGAAATTTTAGTTTATAGATACAGAATGCTCCCAAAGAAGCAATATATGTTTAAAATCTTGGCCTGATACTGGTCTGAGTCGGCCATTTGAATTAAGACGTCATACACAATACAGGAAGATTGTCTGACTTGTGTCTGTAACCAATTTTGTTTAGTATAAGCTCAAGAACATTTGTGCCAAGTTTCATGTTGGTATCACATTTTGCATAATTTTATCCAAATTTGTCATACCACACTATACCTCCAGTATGGGCAGCCAACAGGGCAGAAATTATCAATCTTACACATTACTCAAGTTATGCGTTACTTTGATCCAAATTAACACGTTATTTTTATCCAAAGTAACTTGTTTTGACCCAAAGTAACACACTACTTTTACCCAAAGTTACATGCCATCTTTACTCGAAGTAACGCGTTACTATGACCAAGTGACACAATACTTTTTTCCCAAAGTTACATGTTACTTCGATCAAAAGTAATATGTTACATTTTACCCAAAGCTACATGTTACTTTTACCCAAAGTGTGAGCATTAGCCAATATATGCTCTTGGCTCCAACATGAACTTCAGGATTTGCAGGTTCCTTTTATTGACTCAATCTTAGTTTGATCCAGGATTAAATCTTTTCATCCAGGATTAAAATCTGTATTTAATCAAGATTGATTTAATAAAATGGAAACTTAATTCCAAAGTTCATATTACTGTGGAGAACACAGATTAATTAAGCCTGCAAGTTTAGATCAAACCTTATGCCAACCATTCAGTAGTTTAGGGCCCAAAGGCACATTGACTTTCACTTTAGGATTAAATTCAGGATCAGATTAAACTCTTCATGAATACAGCCCTTGGATTTTATCAAACTTGTGCACGATAATTCAATCCAGTCACTGTTTTCTCTATTTAATTTCCAATACTCTTTTAAACTGCTAGTCAAACCACCAGCATATACATGTAAATAAGGGTACAAAGTTAAAGATACATTAAGTGTTGCCATACTTTGTTATAGATACTAAGTAAACACTTTGAAGATTTTTAACATAGCCTAACTGTCTTTTGTTTGGAGTAGTATTGTTTTGACGATCTTAGAGATCTTCAAATGGCCACAGGTGTCGTAATTTTATTTGCACAGGGCTATGAAAAGTCCTGACTGGAACCACTGAAATGATACACCTAGGCTATTCCGGCGCCAGTTTTTCCATGGACATTCACCGTAAAATTAAGAAGTGAAGTCATTAACTGTATAGTCTTCATGATACTACATGCTATTTTTGTTCATCATTCGTTTTGTGCTTTTCACATACTTTAAAAAATCAGGCATTCCATCACTTTTTATCGTTTTCATTTTGACATCCTTGCCTAAACACTAGCAATTTAAACCGGATTTAGATGCACACGTATTGCATATTAATGGAGTTTATGTTGGTCGTTGTTGTGCATTACGTTTTTATTTCTATTTCTATTTTTGTTTTTGTCATTGTCATTTTTTTTAATGAAACACTCTTTCTATAAATACTTGTGAACTTCAGAATGTTAAGAATAGCTCCTAAAAATATGTGAAATGTGGTTTTACATGACATGCGCTATTCATGATGATTGTGCCGAGTAATGTGCAGAAGTTGAGCCCAAATCAATAAAGCAATCTCTGTATACAGATGGCAACTTAGTACTATATGCACCATGTGAGCAACTATTTACCAGGTCTATTGTCTGAGGGTCTTTAAATTAATCAATTCCAATAACTGAAACGTGGACATAACTTTCTAATGTTACATTAAGTTACGTTTACTTTTAATATATGGCAACTTTGTCAACATGTTTTTAATCTCTCTCTCTGTCTCTCTCTTTCTTTCTCTCCCTCTCTCTACATATATATATATATATTGTTGAAATCTCAAAAGATGTTTTGCATTCATTTTACATACAAGTAAACCGTCAGCTATAATAAAACTGTAAACATAATCAAATCCCCAAAACATACTGGCTCATGTTGCAATTTACACGAGACAAGTGACCTAAGTTTCATATCTCCCAGTGGTGGTGCTGGTGGTGGTGGTGGTGGGAAATAGCCATAAAGTGTACATCTGAACTAATGACTCTTTCTATGTTTCTTCACTTCCGTATTTATTCTGTTCTGTTTCTCTGGAATGAGTCTGCACATGAAGTATCTCTTTATTGTCTTCTCACAATTCTGCTTAATCATAATTTGATGAAGCTTTGTTACAAATAATTGCCGGTTTCATGAGTAGAAAACACCTGACCCAAAGTTCATTCACCCATTTGCAGTATTCCTGAGAGTGAAGCAGATATTCAATCCTGCCTTTAAAATCAGCTGTTTCTGAAGGAAAATAATTTAATAATCAAGACTGTAAAGAGCGACATTTTAGTATAGTACACAAATAAACATGAGGTACATCTCCCCTGGCCCCCTTCATGGGATAAGATGATCTGCTGCCCATGTTATATCAAGGGCCTTGTTGCAGTTGTACCATTATGGTTTAACCAGAAATGATGCTGTAATTTTACAGCATTGGTCCTGATCCTTTCTTTCTTAATATTTTCTGCACACTGAAGTGCAGGCCAAACTTTCCATAATTAAAAATGATTAAAAATGTCCTTGGGGGTCCACATCCTCTGTTACTTTTGCTGTTGAATCACTCATATTACTTTTGCATGGTTTTGTTAAGATTTTAAAAATGTTTCTACACATTCAAGGTCTTTTTGATTGGGCATGTTACAAATGGGTACACGCGTAACTCATAGGTTGTTCTAACCATACAAATTAGATGTGAAAATAATACTTTTATTCACATTCTTATAAAAAAGAAGAAAAAAAGAAGCTCACTACACCTTCAATTGTCACTTTCCTTTCCGTTTGTTTCTGACACCCTCAAGGCGAGACAGGTTAGTGAGGTCACAAACGCAACACCGCTGGCTGACAGGGAAGACTCTCACCATGCTGGTGAGCAGTGGCTGTCAAGTGCCACTTGGTTTAAACATATATATATTCACACTTTATCAGCAGGATATAAAATTCATGCGAAAATTTTCATTTTCGTCCTTGTTCCCGCCTAAGATGGGTCGGTGTATTGTAGCAATACAGTTCTACAGCTTGTTTACATTCCCCCAAAGACCTGAAATTACGAAGAGCATAGACCCATGCAGTCAAGATTTACTGGGACAAGTAGCAAGGCCGTGCGAATCTATCTCACCTATGTAGTGAACACTTTGCGGAAAGTGACTTTGGCTGACGATTTTAAGGATGGGTTTGGAAAAAAAAAAGAACTACTGCCATTGCCAAATGTGGTCCCATAGGTGGACAATAGAAGGATTGATGAAACTAGTCAAATTAGGCATAACTCATAAAGAAAGTTTGGTGAGGAAGTGCAGCATACCTAGCCAAGCTGATTTGTACGAGTCAAGCAAAGATTTTGCCACTAAGATAAGTTCAGATAGAAATACTAATTCGTTTTAGATACATTCAATCATTACTTTTTAATCAACTTGTTGCAAGTGTGAGCGGCCACAACATGCCCAAGGGCCTGCATAGAAGCTCCAGTAGGAAGAGGAAGCCCACTGAGAAAGCTGCTGCACTGATTGTTGCTGATGGTGCTGCAAGTAGTGGGTGTAGGTTTCGGGTGAAGTTATACAATTTGCAGAGGACACCTGCAAATGTGAACGATAGAGAAGCAAATTTGCTTTTAGGTTTGAATCAAGCAAATTTGTTACCATTACCAGCTGGTCACTTACCAGCAGGATGCGTCGGTTCCAACTTTAGCCAAGGAAATGGTAATCAAGTCTTCGCAGTGCCCAGCATGCGGCCAAATCAGAGCTGCACAAGTCCACAGCTTGCAGGCCCAGCTGTGCAAACTCAACAGCACCAGCCTGGCTTAGTGAGCCCCATGAGCCTCATTGACAATTTCTGAAGTCCCATGGGGCTTTATGTACCTCAGGCAATAGGAGACATTCATAATTAACTGCGATCCTGCTCACTTCCTGTGTTGCCGGGGCAACAGACTGATGCTTCCACCATGATCAGGGCAGATTTGTACTTTATACTACACAAACATCCATAAATAGCACATTTTCAGCCAAAAGAGAGCCAATTTCTAATCAATTTAGGCATCCTTTATGCTTCAAATAATATATTAATACATTTTCTTAAGATTATTCTGTGTTTGTGTTGTTTATTTCATTGAAAGTACTTTTGACCATGCTAAACACATGGATCTGCCCACATGCACGTGGCTCCCTCTTTTGCCCAATAGGTGCTAGAGTAGGACCACATTTAAATATGAATACATCCTATTAAAGACAGAAGCTAGAGGGGAGAGTTTGCTGATTTGTTGCCACACAACAGGCTAGCAGTTGAGGTGGAACAGTGGCTCACCGCTTACATGCAGGGTACTCCATTTCAGGGGAATTCCCTGCCGCTATCAATGACGTCAAAGCTGTTAGGTGTGACTCTCACTGGCCTAATCCTGGGATGGCTGGCAAGGTGGGGAAACCAGCAAAAAAACTCATTTATAACATAAGTGGGTGGACTGATGTAGCTATGATTTACTTGAGTTTGCACATAACCAAGCACCCGGATCATGTACAGGCTATGGTCAAATATATCACAACTATTAGGGATGCTGCTGCTAGATTTGGCTTCAAAGGTGCTCTTGCATATGACAGAGCTTTTAGACTAAAAATGGCCATGGACCCAACTCGCAGGTGGGATAGTGTTGATGAAGAGTCCTATTTTTCCTGCTCATGCTCCAGGCTAGGCAGTTCAGGTCACAGTAGTCAAACCAATGGCGTAACAAACAGGGTAGTCCAAACAATGCAAGGTAGAATATGCATTCCTTTCAGAGGGGTCGTAACAATAACGACAGCAATGAAAACAACAACAGGATGCTGCCAGGGATTTGTTAGGCATATAACAAAGAAAAATGGAAGCTGAGATGATTGTAATGTGAGATCAGAGTGGGTAGAGTTGCAGGCCCCCTGTTAGCACCCCCTTTGGAAATCTTTCGCTGCTTACCTTTGGGTTTAGTGTAAAAAGCTCAGAAGGGCAAGATCAGGTTACTACACCACCTTTCATTCCCCAAAGGTGAGTCAGTGAATGATTTTATCAATGATGAAGATGCCAAGGTGAAGTACATAAAATTTGATGTTGCTGGGCAGCAGAACCATGTATAGGTGTGAAATAGCAAAAGCTGATATGAAGGATGCTTTTAGGCTTCTGCCCATTCATCAAGATGATTTCAGCTTGCTTGGTTTCACCTTAGATGTGAAATACTTCTGTGATATGAACCTTCCTATGGGTTTCAAAACCTCATGCAGCCTGTACACTGAATTTAGCACTTTTCTCAATTGGTTCATGGATCAATTACTAAAGAAAAAAATATGCACCAATTATTTGAATGACTGGCAATTTTTTTGTGCCACTGGTCATGGTCATTGCTTGCAGGCCTTGGATAAATTTTTTGCCTTATGTAAATTCTTGGACATTCTCGTTGCCAAAGCCAAGACAGTTATGCCCTACATGTTTGATTTTCTTAGGCTCGGAAATTAACACACTCACTCAGCAAGTGAGAGTCCCTCCAGACAAGCTGGTTGCATGTTAAGTCAAACTGTGTGCATTACAAAACAGATAAAGCGTTCTGTTGTATGAGCTTCAAAGTTTGTTAGGCTATCTAAATTTCTTATGTAGAGGGGTCAGAGGTGGGCGTCCCTTTCTACAGCCTTTAGTTAGTCTGACATGTAAGCCATGGGGAAAAAAAGCTAGGTCCACTGTTTGGACTCGGAGGCCAGGGAAGATACCAAGACGTGGCTTCAGTTTTTTAGAGCACTTGAATGGTATGACCGTTATCCTTCTAAATGTTTGGCTTAGCTCTGATGTACTGCATTTTTACACAGATGCCGCAAAAAGCATGGGATTTGCTGGATTTTTTAAAGGGAGCTACTTACAGGGTGGCTGGGACAGTGTGGCTGTCAATCCTAATAATTCCATTGCTTGTTTGGAATATGTACCAGTGCTTTTGTCTACTTTGGTCTGCTGAGCAGCTAGCAAACTCTAAGATAGTGTTTCATTCAGATAATCAAGCAGCAGTCAGAATATTAAATCGACAATCGTCAAAGTGTCCACACTTGATAATGTTGGTCTGAAGGCTCACGCTCACATGTCTGGAATATGATATAGTTCTAGCGGGAAAGTACATTCCGGGTTGCCAAAACAGGATAGCAGACATTCTCAGCAGATTTGACATGGTCAAATTCTTTCAGGAGGTGCCTACTGCAGACCCCAACCCCATATGCTTCCAGTAGTTTCTGCGGCTGACATAAATGTTGAAATAACGAGACCTCAGGGCCACTCCATATCCAAAAGCACACAGAATAATTATGATTGGGCAGTAAGAATTTTTCTTCAATTTCTAATGACTTTATAATCAGAATTTTCTGCCGGCCACAATACAGCAGGTGGCTTCCTTTGTGGCATATCTGTCACTGTTTGGGAGGGCTCCATCCACTATTGCATCATACATTTCTGCTGTTAGCTAAAGTCATAAGATTGATGTACAGTCTGAACAAACAACCAGTTTTTTTAGTAAGGAATTTGTTAGAAGGGACCAAATGTGCTGCTGGCAGTAGGGCTGATGTGAGAAGACCAGTGACATGATATATTGGTGGAATTCATTGGAGCACTGCCGTTTGTGTGCTACAACACATATGAGGTGACTATGTTGCCTTCTTTGCCTTTTGAAGAGTTGGGGAATTCACTGCTGCTTCAACAATGGCTGACACTAGGGATAGTTTGCCGAGGGAGGATGTGAGTTTTGAACAGAATATGCAGAATATCACAATTTGACATGCTAAAACAACCAACTTAATGTTCCTATTCTTCTCCAAATTTGTGATCTCCAAGGCACCACTCAGCCTTACTGCCCAGTAGCCCGGTTATCTCGCTATGTAAAGCTTACGCTAGGAAGACTTTCTGGTCCCTTGTTTGTTCCTTTTGATGGTGCCCCATTAACACGTTACCAGTTTTAAGCCATGTTGACAAAAGTAGTTAAATTTTGTAACCTGGAATGTACTCATTATAAGACACATAGCTTTTGTATTGAGGTGGCCTCCTCATCTTATATTGGACCACCAACTCAAGTTATGGGACAAGCTTTTTTCCAAATATGAATGTTCCTGTGGAGTGTAATTTCTATTTGCAGGAAGGCCACTGGTCTGGTTCTTGGGCCATTCTTTGATCAAACACCTGGGCTGATTTGTCTGTGAACGTCAACAGCATCTGCTGTTCCAGGCATTTTTGAGGAAAAGGGAGGGGCATTGGAGATGCTGGTGTCTCCACAACCAAGGCCATGTTTCTTCACCTTGTAAAGACAATGCCTGCTCCCACTATTGTCGTGTTACATACAGGAAGGAATGACCTATGTAAAATGGCTGCAGGCAACCTGAATATATCACTTCATGAACTGGCTAATCAAGTGTGGGAAAAACTCCCCTGCAGTTTAGTAGTATGGTCAGACATTTTACCCAAGAGGTTGTACGGAGGTGCCCAATCTCATGAGACAATTGATCAAGTATGCAAAACTGTCAACAGATATATGCGCAGCTTTATGTCCACAAGGCAGTGTGACATTTAAGTATCCATTGTGATGCAACATGGGCTTTCCATGATGATGGCATCTATCTGTCCAATGAAGATAATGCAGTGTTCCTGTGTGAACTTTGCAAAGCACTTGCAGCGTTTCTGTTTTCGCCAACTTTAGTACGTCCATGAACATATATGTGACGATATGAGAACCATGAACAGTTTAGCTGGGTAATTCATTTTCCCATCAATTCATGTGCTTTCATTTGATATCATAAATGTGGACAAAAGGAACTTGGTACTATGGTCTTGTGACATAGACAAAGACCTTACTAATTTGCTTTATATATTGCTAAATTGGAAATATCATATTACTTACATTGCAAATAAAATAAGCAAAGTTATTGGTATTCTGAAGAAATGGAGACAATTTGTGAATAGTAAGGTACTTCTCAGCTTATATTATACTTTAGTTTATCCATATTATACATATTGTAATGTAACATGGGCAAGCAGTTATAAAAGTAATCTGGACTGTCTGGTAAAATTACAAAAGAAAATATTATGTATTATGAGCTTCTCAGATTTTGATACACATACAGATCCTTTATTTCAGAGATATTAAATCATGAAATTTGACATTATAAATAAATTTTTGACATCAATTTTTATGTTTAAAATTATGAATGGCATATTTCCACAAATTTTTCAGAGTATTTTTGTCTTAAACTTAAACATACATTTCTATTCTAGAAGACAGAGACACAATATATTTACCTTTGCTTGTGGCATTGTTTTTACATCTTTGTCCATTAAACACCATGGTACCAAGATATGGAATCAGGTACCATTAAACCTTCGGCAGACAATGTCTTTACCTTTATTTAAACAAAAGTTACAAAAACTTTACATGTTATCTTGAGTTTAACGGTTGGACATTGAATTGTTCTACATGTTTTTTATATCAAAATCGCTTTAAGTGATTTGGACTTGTCTGTGTGGAAAATTTATGATGCATATGTACAGTCACATGATATAGATTTATTTGTATGACCTTACCTATAAGCCTACTGTTTTCTCATGGATGAGGGTATATATAAGCCCAGATGGGCTTCTACTCTCAATCTTTTGTTATACAGTAGTCCCTCCTTTGAAAGACCACTCCTTTGAGAGACCACCTCCTTTGAGAGATCACAGTTGTCAGGTCTTTCTGTAGTACTTTTCTTGTTATTTATACCTCCTTTGAGGAACCACCTGCTTTATGGGACCACCTTTTTGGTGGCACTAGGGGTGGTCTCTCAAAGAGGGACTACTGTAACGTATGTTCAGCTATGTATCTTGATGAATAAACATATCTATCTATCTACATATCTATGAATATGATTTATGTGCATGTATGTACTCTCATCTTTCTGATAGTAAGTTATGTCAGAAAATAACATAAGTAAGAACTTTGGACATTCATAGATATGTTTTTCATAGTATGAGTTGCAACTTGAAGGTCATTTACTGATTAGTTATTTAGACCTTCATATCAATTGATTTGATTTTATTCATAATTCAGGATTTACTCATTAGATATACTTTGCAAAGGTTGTTAGGCCTACTCAAGGCTCGCTCACACTTGGTGGGTGGGAGACCTTCCATGTGTGACATGAACACATGTACGGTCTGTGGGAGATGGTCATTCTGTCCGTTTGACGTAATGATCATCTCATGGGCTGTTTGGTCATGATGTGGCAGTGCTTTGACCCCTTTTCTGTGTGTTTTAATATCATTTAATTCTGTATTTTTGGTGTGTAGAGCCGGTGTCAGAGAATATTTGGGCCCCTCGAACGGATGGGTCCCTGGGGGCCCATTCATTCGCCGAACGTTTGGGCCCCCTCCCGATATATATCCACTGCAAGGCACTTACATACAAATAGGGGGCCAAAATATTCAAAATCCACTTCAATACATTTAGATCCCAAAAGGGGCCCAATAGTAAAAGGGCCCCTTTCTCATTTATAGCCACCTCAAGGCACTTAGATACTGTTCAGGGGTCAAGTGGCCCAAAGATTCGGGAATCAAAAGCCTCCGCTCCCCAGCCCCTATCTACATAACTGGAAATTAAAAGTCATTTATAGTTATTTTACAGAAGTACCGGTACATGTACATGTAGTTTGGGTTAGCTCAGCTATTCATGTAAATTACTGGTCCAATTATAACTTTTATACTCAGATCCGAACATACTTGCATCAAAGTTAAATTTCCCATTTTCTATGAGAAAGTAAACTTAGGATCGAGGCATCTGGTCATAATTCCGCATCGATTATAATGCCATTCACATGATTCAGGACTACGTTTTTACATTTTGCACTGAATCTACTCTCATGCTGAGCTGACAAAACACTGTGACCAGCACCTTTTACCTTTAGTCTACTGTAACATGACCAATTTTACTATTTTGCACTATTGACATCATCAACGTTACAACAACAGTTAAGATGTCTCATGAAGTATAACAAAAATCAAATATGAAAGGGGCCCAAATATTCGGAAGGGGCCCAAATATTCTAGAACGTTTGGGCCCCCGGGGGACCATCCTTTCGGGCGCACAAATATTCGTTGACACCGGCTCCTTTCTTAGCTTACCGCAAGAGGTAGCCTACTGGCTTGTGTCCAAATTTATGTGTCTGATACTTTGAGTCAGCCCCCATTGTCAGCATCCCACCACATGGAGCTTTTGCAGCTTCCCGCACAAGAGAGCCCAACTGGCTCATCAGGCAATTGACAGCCAATTTTGGCTGGTCTATGACCTGTTTACTGTTATGGGAATGTTTTGTCCTGTGTACACGGTTATGCATTGGGCTGTCTGCACTGCCACTTCATGCCAGAGTTCAGGTATAAATATGTTTATAAGTATATGATCTTTCAGGTATAAATATATTTATAAGTATATGATCTCGTCACAATTTTTAGTTGATGTGTAAATTTTCATTGAAATTTATCATGTGGTATCCTGTCTCCAGTGAATTAACACGGCAATTAATTCCAAAATTTTGTGTTGATGGGTTTGCATGTTCATGTACAAAACCGTGGTGCAGGAACAATTATTCATCATTTATTTATTTTTTTTCTTTTACAGTATTTACATATTAATCGTCAGTATGATTTTGGTTTCAAAGCTTGCATTACAGCAAACTATAGATCTAGTAATTCTACGACTATTACAAAGTATCTTATAATTTTCAATCCACTGTCACAGTGACAAAGCCGTTGGGATGTTGTAACAAAGACAGAGTATTACATTACGTAACATGTTGAGTAGTTACCCGCTGAAGACCCTTTAATTCATTTGGGCTGATACAGCCTATGTCAAAATTTTACAGAGGAACGTGTGCAATATAGACAATAGTAATTCCATATGTATACAGGTTAGACAGGGACAGGTTAGCTTATGGAGAGTAAAGAGTTCGAACTGCGAAATAGGATATTGACTACTAGGAAGTGGTTCTGGGCAAAAAGACACAAATACAATTGCAACAAAACATGCGTTTTACCATTGCAATCAAATTAATGGAAAACAATATGGGTGGGAAACATGGACAAACAGGGACTGCTTTTGTTCCAAACCCATGTCGAGGGTTGAACAGTCTACACACTGACACACACAGGTCCCTAGGTTAATTGAGTTAGCTGGCCACTGTAATGTCTATGTGCAATTATAACTGAATGTTGCGAGGTGTTACCAGATATTTTTGGTTTTCAGATATCAGTTCTAACCACTCTAAACAACAACTTTCTGATTTGTGGTACCCATTTAATCAAGAGGACCTTTAAGATTCACATTAAAACAACAATAAAAGGGAAGAAAAACAAGCAAACCTCATTTGTGTCTTGAACCCTTGCGCCAGAATCCAGCAGTTTCTTGACCACGCTCAAGTGTGCTCCTTTAATAGCTAGAATCAGAGGGGTACTGCCATCCTGCAAGTATTTTAGAGACCTGTCAAAATTATGGGGGTGTGGCTGAAATACTTTCACATAACAAGTTGAGGAGCCGCAAACAGTTTTTACTCTTTGAAAAGAGACAAGAGGGTTGTGGCGAGAACAAGTTTATTTACATAGACCAGAATGTACTAGGCCCTATGGGATACCGAAATTTACTATATTTGCAAAGAAAAATCCTAAACCCCCTCTTACGAAATTAATTAAGTACTTTGGCAACTTGCTTTGGTAAGGCCACAATGCTTCTTTTAAAGTCTGGCTTTACTACAGCCACCTCATTCCACCTAGTTACATAATCTGACCGCAACCTGCCTTATCAAGACGAAATTGATGGCACTGATCCCAAATAATGAGATGCGATCTGGCAACAATAAGTATTTTCGGCAATGTACAGTGTCAGTAGGCCTACAATGCTACCTGACACCATACACATATAGTTCTTACAACTCGAGCATGGTACTGCCAAATAAGTTTGGGTTCTTCAACTCTACTTTGTGACAGTAATTTGAATACAATTCAACTTGTTTTCTATGGTGTGCATTTTTGTTTGGACAAACTGATGGAGACCTTTTTCGCTCAACGTTTTATCTTTCAAACTTTGTTAATTAGCCTAGTTGTCGCTACACTGATAAACATAATGGACCCATATTATATTTATCATGACATGAGTATAAACTGACTGTTAATCAGAATGCCCAGTAAACTTTGGCCTTATACTTACCTATACTGCATGTGGTATAAGTGTTTTACAATTTGCGGGTAGAAAACAGAGCAAAACCTAGATGTAACAAACACACACACTCTGACAGAAGATTGTTGAAATGGTAGCCCACTTTAATACAGGCTCCCCCCGAGTTAACACAGCCTACCTGTGGGTTCCTAAAATTGACATCAGCACCTGCTCGCAGCAACTTGTCCACACCAGTGTCATGACCCATAGATGCTACCACTAGGAGAGGGTGAACACCTAGCTGTATGACAATCAAATTAAAACATTGTTCATATGGTCTTAGTCTAATTGAGCAGTTTTATTTTTGTGTTCCTAGATATGTTTTGCGCTTCGCAGGTCACACAGAAATGTAGGCCTAAGCTTAGCTTCCTATGAAGCCTAAACACACTTTAAGAAATAGGTCTACATGATGAAACACTATGCACTCATGGACTTTGATAGGCCTATGCATTAACTCAACTGTAGTAGGCTTAGGCTTTGTTAAAAAGCAGTTCATAGTCCATTCAAAACTCGATTGCAGTCCGAATTTTCATAAAGGTGGTCATACCCTCCCCTTGAAACAGGCACGCTTCTACAATGTCTGTACTTTTGTGTAGGCCTGCGCAATGAAAATGATTAAGCCTACACTGTAAAATATTTGCGGTAAAATTTTATGGTAACTTACTGGCAGCAATGCTGCCAGTAACTTACCGTAAAATTTATGGCCCCATCTAATGTAAATTTACAGTATCCCACTGTTGCAAACTTACGTTAATTTACTGTATATTTTACAGGATTTGAAAGTATTTTAGTGTTATCATGATCCTTTAATTACTGTAACTTACTGTATTTCAAGGAGAAATTACTGTAAACCAGAGCCGCACCCACCTTACACCACTGTAAATATACATACAATTACTGTACTTCAATGCCGGGGGGGGGGGGGGGGCAGTGGGAGATGGGGGGCTGGCTGGTAGCATTTTAATCCTGTTACCTTTGGAAACATAGGCATAATTTTACAGACCATGGACAAAGTATGTATATATTCTGTTCAATCATACAGGAAACTTAGCAGAGCAGCATTTAAAATTGATCGAAATCAAGACATATTTCCATTATAATCAGTCAGTTTTACCTGATTTTAATTCAATAAACATATATTACCAAGCTCTACATATTTAAAATCCTGCAATTTTCCTTATGTTCAAAACTTGGAATACTGATTTTAACAGGGTAAGACGTAATATTTCTGACACTAAAGCCAAAAACAAGATACAATGCATTTTTTATTACACTTCAATGCTTTATTAAGAACTATCAACAGTAAAACATGAAATAAAAGGAATTTTTTCCCTAATTTGTCCCCCAAACTGGCATAACTGGATGAATACCAGGCAAATGTGATGTACACATATATTTTTCTGTTATTATATTATCACTTAATGATCACAGGCTTATCCATTTCTCCTTCAATTTGACCAATCCTTCACTACTGGAGCAACAAATATTCTAATAAAGAGAGTGCACATAGCTGTTTTCCCAGGAGCACTGACTTTAAAATAAACATATATACTGTAGGATCATGATCTGGTCCTGTGCTGAGCTGACTCCATGTTTGTACATGCGAGAGAGAGAGAGAGAGAGAGAGAGAGAGAGAGAGAGAGAGAGAGAGAGAGAGAGAGAGAGAGAGAGAGAGAGAGAGAGAGAGAGAGAGAGAGAGAGAGAGAGAGAGAGAGAGAGAGAGAGAGAGAGAGAGAGAGAGAGAGAGAGAGAGAGAGAGAGAGAGAGAGAGAGAGAGAGAGAGAGAGAGAGAGAGAGAGAGAGAGAGGTGTACAGCTTACATTGATTGCAAAGTTCAGCATTTTCTGGTAAACAAATTCATGAGGTCTCCATGGATGATCCTCTTTGATTTAGGAAAAATGTTCTGAGGGCATTTTTGGAAAAAAATCATTAAAATAATCCCCAAAATAATGGAAAATGACCATGTGAACAAGCCTCCAAGCCTGGTAGAGACCCACTGGGGGAACACTGGCACCAGTTTGAGGTGAATCTGTCTGAAGGTTTTAGAGTTTTGGAGAAAACATAAAAAAGGTGCATTGCAGATGACATACAAGGGACAACCCATCACATATATTGACAGACAATTGTAGAAGCTCAGGTGATATACATCACCTGAGCTACATTTTTCCTTCCTTTTAAATTACAGGGCCA
Source organism: Hermodice carunculata (assembly GCA_964020975.1). Taxonomy (NCBI): domain Eukaryota; kingdom Metazoa; phylum Annelida; class Polychaeta; order Eunicida; family Amphinomidae; genus Hermodice; species Hermodice carunculata. The sequence goes on along the minus strand of OZ026614.1, from coordinate 1,145,599 downwards.
CCCCATGAACATTTTGAACATATTTACTGGCAGTGGTCCTCAGCTGTGTGCCTGAGTGATTTGAAAATTGACTTTAAAAAAATCAATCAAACAAAGCAATTGGAACAAACTTGGTAAAGACCCACTTGGGGAATATGAGCACTAAATTTGAAGTAATCAGACTAGTGCTTTTCGAGAAGTAAAAAATGTGAATTGGTGATACTGATGGTGGGATAATGAATGGACAGAGAACATGCAGAAGGTGAATGAAGGCCCATCCCATAAGATGAGCTCAGCTGACAAGTCAGCTGAGCTCAATATATCCTGGTTCTTGTACACTCTTTGGTAATTATGAAAGTAATGCAAAATCTTTGATTTGCTTCTGGCCTCATATAGACTAGATGAAAATTATTAAATTGCTTGAATTCTGTATTAAAAACACAGCTGGCTCTCAGTTTTAATGTGTGTGTTGTTTTTTTTATCAATGAATCAGGGTAGACTTCAAAGAATGGGCTTTTCCGGAATACTGCACCATACTGTACATCCTCTAAAATGCCATGTTTTGAATGCCTGTTTGTGGCTATGTGATGCTGCCTGCTAACAGATTGCTGTTCAAAAAGAGCAAAAATTGTCTCTTTGACAGGTACATAAATGCTGTATCTCTCTTTTCGGTTATTATCCAAACCAAGGTACAGCTCAATCGGTTTTACATTATGAAAATTTTTTTGGAAAAAACTTTTCCTTCTTAAATCAGTTTTCAGAAGAACAGAGTTGGCATAATGCAATATATCACTTTCAAAAATAGTGTGTATAATTTCAGATATTTTCTCATCATCAATGCCCATATCTTGAACTGCTAAGCACTTGCGTAATTTAGCACACAAGACATCTTGTCCTTTATCATGAATGCTTTGAATTTCATCTATAATCAGCTGAATGGTAGTTGCTGGTAGAATAAACTTGGACAGCAATTTCAAATAACACAGAGCCAAATTTACACAAAAAAATCTCTTGTAAATGTTCAGTGCTATCTACTTCATCATCTGCTATTTCACTATCGTTACACTGATCCTCAGCAACAGTTTCCATATCAAGTGTTGTGTCAACATCAACAGAGCTGGTATCTGTTTCACCATGTTCACACTGAACCTCATCATCACCATGTTCAGATTCAATGCAAAAGCCTTTGCTTATATGAGCAGCAGTCCAAGCGTTATGACACCTGCATTTATGTGCCGAAAAAGATGAAACATTTGAGAATTTTTTGCTGCAGTTACTAAAAGAACATTTCACTTAAAAGCCCTCCCTGATATGCGATTTCAAATGTTTTAAATCAATTCAGATATGCTTTGAAATGTGGACAAACAAAATGCTACATTACAGATCAAAATTTCATTAACATTGGTTACAGTTTGCTTCATAGACCGACAACCTCCATGAGCTCGTAGAACATGATATCTAAATGCCGCATAGCTTGTAAAGGGATATTTACACCCTGCATGGACACACGGAAATGCATAATTTGCTGTTTCTGTGAAGTGCAAAATAATCACAGTGCGACTTCAATGTCCGAGACCTATTACCACACAACTCACACAGATACATAGCTTCATACCATTTAAATATATATACCAAATGTGTTTTTCAATATGTAAACTACATCATAATTTTGGGAAGAAAAAAAACCAGAAAAAAAAATGTTTTCAGTCAAGCACCTTTTTTTTTAAAATAATAATTAATGTCTTGAGTTTTTAACATAGGGTAATACTGATAGGCCTAAGGTAGCCTCAACAAGGAGTTCGCCTCAAGTAACGCATACACCAGCGAGTGCAATTTCGTCACTGCAAATGCTGGGGTGGCGGGCACATGGTGGTGGTGGTGGTGGCGGGGGGGGGGGGGGTTACACAATTATTTCACCACTGAGCAGGATGTCTGGAGCTGTACCAGATACCTAGCACTTTTAAACCCACCATCCGTACAAGATCTGAGCTGCTTATTTTCAAAACACTACATGATTTTGGCAATTGCTACTGCTAGGCCCAGGTTTGCAGAACCTGTAATGGCCCTATATTATCAATATCGCTCAACCCTCATTTTTCTCACTGAAAAAATAATGTTCTAACATTTGACACGTAAATCAACATAACCCTGGTGGATCTATGGGTTGCTATCTGAATAATTTCATGTCCTAATCATTCAACTTCGGCGAGTCCTTGCCCAACACAAATCCGTTCGACGTTCCACGGTGTTCCACGCATGCTGCCGTGCCTTCCCGTGGAATTCTTATCCGGGTACTCCAGTTACTGTATCTCCCGTCAGCCACAGCGCGGGTCACGCTATTTTACGGTAATAGTTGCCGGACAGCTCCGTGTACAGCAGAATAAAATATATACCGATAATTACCGTGATAAACACCGGGAAATGCGGAAAAAATTTGTTTACACTAAAATACTGTACTGGTTGCGGTAGGATACTGTATATTTAACAGTATTATTTTACAGTGTATAGGCCTAAGTACCGGTATTGGTATTACTATTACACTACTACTACTAATAGGAAGGCTTCGCAGCTTACGATGCTCGCAAGATTCAAGCTCGATAGTCCGACAACCCATTGGTCCCACGACCCATTGGTCCGACAGCCCAATACTCAATAGTCCGACGACCCATTGGTCCGACAGCCCAATAGTCCGACAACCCATTGGTCCGACAGCCCATTGGTCCGACAGCGGCTGAGGCCTTCCCGTTAGTCCAATAAATAGACTTTATCATAGGTGTCCGAATAGTCCTACTTACCAACTTACCCCACATTATTATGTACGTATGCCTACGTTCATACATACATACATACATACATACATACATACATATATACATAATAGGCATACATACAAACATACATGCATACATACATTTATACACATGTACATAGATACAAACATACATACATACATACATACATACATACATACATACATACATACATACATACATAGGGGCCTGCATACATATAAGCATCAAACACATACATACATACATACATATATACATACATACATACATACATAGGCCTACATACATATAGGCCTACATGATAGGCATATATAGGGCCTGCATACATACATACATACATACATACATACATACATACATTTTATTTGTTCAATACGACAAAAATACTATGGATTCGCGTTTGATATGGTAATGGTGTACACTTGACTTTATAGACATACGGAATACTTTCCTACCATCACACGAAAATTATTCAATGGAATCCTTCACAGATGCCCCACCACACCTAGAGGTAGCCCTATGGTACTTACTTTCAACATGCTAGTAATAGTAATACGGGAAAACCTAAATGAATCGACACTGGTATCACCAATTTTTGTCACACGATTAACTCTTTCACTGCGGAAAGCGACCGTAGTTTCTCAAATCAATATGAAAATATAATATTCGAATTCATCATGCAAAGACCTTTAATTCAAGTACCAACATGCCTATACTTGGGGGGTGGTCATTATTCCCGGGGGGTCACAAAATTTTGTCACTCCTTGACGGGGGGGTTACAAAATTTCACCACCTCCATATGGGGGGGGGTCACAAAATATTAAAGAAGGCTCAAAATGCACCCAAAATGCACCATTTGATCCCCACAAAATAAAAAATTTTCCGGGGAGAACCCCGGACCCCCTTTCATCATTATTAATATTATATAATCATAGGCTTAGAAGCAAACTTAAATTCTTACTTTTGGTCCATGCATGCATTGCAACTATCATCTTACCCCAACCATTATACTATTGTTAGTGTACTCAGACCATGGAGCTACTATAGTAGCTCCATGACTCAGACTAATTCACAGTCAACTTATAGAGTCGTAAATATATCAATATATCTGGAGCACACCGGGGCAGTGAACCGCCGGGGGGGGGGAGGGGGTTCACAAAATACCAATACCCCTAGACGCGGGGGGGGGGGTTTCCGATTCGTTATAAGTAAACATAGGGAGGGCCAGCCACAAAAATGCCGGGGTATGGTCATGCAAATATTCCGAGCCCTCCCCCCCCCCCCCATGAATAATGACCGCCCCCTTAGGATAGTTTCAGTGAAAAGTCTGGTTTTTGGTCAACAGCTTTCCGTGGGGCTCTTGCGCGCGAATGCGAACAAGGGTGCCGAGGAAAGCTGTTGACTCAGCCTTAAAATTAGCGGTGAAAGAGTTAATGGGCGAAAAACTAACACTAGGCCTAAGTGACTCCAAATATAACGGAAATTGATATAGGGTTATGTCTTTGATAGGCCTCTACTTCTGATATTCATGTATCTAAATAGAAGCAAGTATAAGTATTAGGCCAAATAAAGAAACATCTCGACCAAAGTCAAATCTCTTCGATTTTTTTGAGCGCGATATGTGAAGAACCAGATAAAGTAGGAGCACAAAACTTGAACAGTTGATTAACCTTGTTCAAGTCCAGATTGAATATAGAGACCATGACCTTGACTCCTTATTTGACGTCAGCAGGGTAAATTCTCTAAAATATTGTTGTGGGTGGCCGAGAGCTGTAATCAAGATCGAAAGGTTAGAATTAACAAGGTCAACGGACTACAATGTTAACATTAAAATGCCGATATTTGCTCATATCTTTAGGTTGCTTTGGGGCTACAGAACTTACAAGCTTTTACATATGATAAACACCATTTAGACATAGGCCTATTTGATAGATACCATTATAATGAGGCCCTACAAAAGGCTACATAGCTGTTGTGTTTGCAGTTCTCGCACTACTGCCGTCACTGGCGTCAGTAATGGGGCCAATCTGACGGCCATCCTGAAGACTAAGACATTTGAGTTCCACGGATGCTTAGGCCTACTTTGGAATGTTTGCTAATACTACATTCAGCGTAACCTTCCATTCCAAGTCTCCTCTCCACCAAATTAATTCCATGTACAAGAAATATATATAAAAAAAGTGACTTTTCACTAGGATTTATGGCTGAAGCGACGGCCGTTCAAAACTTTTCCGCCATTATGGTCGACCGCCTTTTTTTGTTGTTTACATTTCATATTCAATTTCATATTCGGCAGGACTGTGGCAAAGTCCGATGTAGCCTATATATTAGATAGTATACGGCTAGATAGGCATACATATTCCATGTAAGCTGATCATATAGGCCTTTGATTCATAGTTCATTACTGCATTGACATAGTTAAGTTAGGCCTATTAGGCTTAAGAAGATGGTCCAGTGCTCTATAATTATAGAGAATCAGATGGTCCTTAAATTTAAAATGATTATCCACGAAGTGTTTATAGTGCCGGGTCCGGTATCTAATGTTATTTGGCTACAATGCCGGGAGCATATGGAATGACGTCACAAAATCTCGCGATATTCTCATTTCCCTCCTGGGAAGTTCAGTTTTCTCAACATGGCGAAGCGAGTAGATCCATCGTTTGTGTGGGAGACCACTTTGCCTCATTACTGGCTCTCAATGACACGATAAAACAATGCAAGCAGAGACATAAAAGTGCATGAAATTTTTAAAAATGGTCAATTTTGCTTCAAAATGTCATTTTAAGAAATGTTTGAGTTTCCGCACCGGGAGACTCCCGCTGAAAACGAGAGAGTTGAGAACTGTTGACAGCTATGTATCTGAAAAAAGACTGCACTCTATATAGGCCTACAGCCTACCGGTAGCCTAGTCGTGTTTCTCAGTTAGTGTGGTTTGATGATTCAATGATCTTTGCAATGAATGATTTGTATCAAATGGAAAGTTGATTTGGGGAAAAATCAATTTACGTTAACTTACAGACTTTACGCCTCAGGCACGTCTATGGAAGTTGTACTCTTCAATAATTCCCAAAAACCCTGGGTTTTGTGTACAAAAATCCCAGGGTTTTGTAATACAAAACCCAAGGTTTTGTACCAAAACCGTGTGTTTTGCTCACAAAACCTAGGGTATTGTTTCTAAAACCGTGAGTTTTGTAACGAAACCCTGAGTTCTTCTTTTGCAAATCCCAGGGTTTTGTACACTGCCCAGGATAACAAAACAAATATCATAATTTTTAAATTTTGTTTTATTACAAAACCCAGGGTTTTGTAGATGAAACCCTGGGTTTTATTCGCAAAACCCAAGGTTTTGTATCAAAACCCAGGGATTTGTACAGAACACTCTGGTCTGGGTTTTGTAACGAAAACCAGGGTTTTGCTTTGTTATCCCATCTTTTCACAAAACTCACGGTTTTGTTTCAAAACCCTGAGTTTTGTCGTGGTAACCCTGGGTTTTGCAGTTGTTTTGTTCAATTATTTGCAAAACCCAGGGTTTTCTGACATCAGAAATCCCATGGTTTTGAATAATTCGCAAAACCCTGGGATTCGTGACGTCACAAAACCCACGGTTTTGTATTTTACCGCAAAATTGGTCATATGGATACACCAACCACTCACAACACGGCTTGCTTGCTGAACTTGCTGTAAACCAATATCATGTTAAGATTGCGGATCTCGGAAAACTTCCATCGATTCGCAACTTAAAAGTCGTGTATTTTATCACTGTGTGCACTTCATGAGCTTATATTTTAGGTACTGCAAGAGAAAACATGTAAGATGTATATCGTATATGTGTTTTCAAGAAATTTAATAGATTAAGCCCGATTTTCAGTTTCTGGGACCGTGCGACCAGCTGAAGTTTTGGCAGCGTAAGGCCTCTGATCTGCCGCGTCGTTGAAATCCACCGTACCTTGTGCCGCTGCCTGCAGTAATTATGCGACCGTTGATTGCAAAACGACTGCCACATCACATCGTGGTGATAATTATCTCAACACGACTAAGTCTTAAATTGTTACATGGTATTATTTAACTCCACCTTCATTCCCACCATTCAGAATTTTGCATCTATTTCTGTGTCAGCTCTGGTGAAAGATACTCAAGCTCTTCCCCGGGAGCTTTGCAACCCGAACGATGAAAACCCCGTCTGTAATGGCATGTCCAGGCTGTGCCCGCCACTATCCCCACACAAACTACCTATTCCCAGTACTGAGTTCTGTACAAGTTTTTTGTTGAGGGGCACTGCAAATCACGCAAGATTGCCTGGCACCTTTTCAAGAACTGTCGAATGGTTCAGTGTACACGCACGTGCACCAATTGATAAATAAACACAAGTTGAACAAACCAAAAGCCAGTTGGACATTTTCTGGCGTCACGGTATTGTTCTTTTACCAGAACCAACAACTTCAACATTTAGAAATCTCCAAGTGCGAAATTTTTAATCAATTAAAAAATATAAAAAAATTAGTTGGGATCGATCCTGACACCCCGTGATACACAGTCCACCACGCCAGGCATGTAGCCACGTTTGCTTGTAGGATGCTATTAGGTTTCTCTCATATTCGATGGTGGTCAGACCACGCGCCTTTGTTTACTCCTTCACATCTAGGTCACGCCAGTCAAAGCCAAGATGACCACAACCAATAGCTGTTGAATATTTCAGACAATAATGGTTGAAGAATGGGACCGAAAACGCTTCTTAGATAAAAATTTCCAGGGCTCCATCATATATCGTGCGATAAATTAATTATTTGCAAAGGATCGAATGTTTTACGCAAATTAAAGAGCTCGAGGCTGTGCATTCAATAGTCCATGCAGGCTATGGTTTTGTTAGCAAAACTCAGGGTTTTGCTACAAAACCCACGGTTTTGTGAACAAAACTCAAGGTTTTGTGAATCATTGAACAGTACAACTTCCATACACGTCAGTCAACTGGGCTTGAACAGCATAGCAATAGCATGATGATATGGATGTAATTTATTGTAATATGCATACATTGCCAGGATATATTCCGACAGGTTTGTAGGTATACATCACAGACATAGGCTAAACAACATGGTAAAATAACATAGGCCCTGTATTCTTAAAATCATACAGGTTAGCTAGTTCTAGATCCAAACACCTTGTTCTGTAGTTATTAGTTGACTAGAGCGGCGGATCCGGCTCACTACTAGACACACTCCCAACTGACACCGGACCCGGCTATATAAACAGTGCTCGCTGTATTGACTAGAGTATTGGGCCCGGCTCCTTAGTTACATTGCTCAACACACCTGGACCCGGCTATATAAACAGTCTTCTTTGCACTGGCTCCAGTGCCGGACCCGTCGATATAGAAAGTCCTATAAGTATTGCCTATAATTCCGGGTCCGGTCCTGTAGTCGCATTCAGGGCAAAACTGGATCCGGTACGGAACCCACATCCTATTTTAAAACATTGCGATGTTTGGAGCCTGAACCATATCATTTGAATCTTAAAGGGTGGCTTCCAGTTCTGGAATTTCCCAAGAAAGGTGGTAAGCAAAGATCAAGTTCGCAGTGAAACCCATGCATGTAGTTGCAGTTGTAAGTAGTGCATTGACTCGGGACCCGGGTACCCTCCCCCCCCTCATCAAAATGGCAAAAAGTCGGGTCCCGAATTTTTAATACCCAACCACTTTCGATATAAATAAACAAATTATAGATCTATGTGTATTTCTGCCATTTTCACTGTAATTTTCTTTATTTTTTTGTGTTTTTTCTCTCACGAATGAGCAACTTGTCGAATGGTGGAATGATTATACTGTACCTGAATTAAAGCAAATTAAAATGTTTCTGTTTGTCATTTCAGTAAGGGTTTTTGCCGCGGGTACCCGGGTATCGGGTATTTAACATAATTTATTTGCGGGTCCCAGGACCCGACTTTTTCCCCTAAGTCAATGCAATAGTTGTAAGTACATATGACATCGCCTCTAATTCGCCTGTAGACATGGGTTGGTAGCTTGAGTCTTTTCAGTCTATCTCCATAGGAATGGTTGCTCAGTCTAGGTACTCGTTTTGTCCCTTTCCTCTGCACCAACTCAATTGTGTCAACCAGCCTCAAAATACCCTGGGACCATATGGGTTGGGCATATTCCAGGTGTGAATGTATCATTGTTTTTTTTTGTTTTTTTTTTTGAGAAACAGGAAGGATTCCTCATGGATGAACTCGAAGGAACGCCACAGAACACCCATAATTTGATTCGCCTTACTTAGTACCTTATGAATGTAATTACTAAAAGACAGACCCCTACTGATTTACACTTCTAAATCTTTCTCTGCATGCAGATGATTCAGCTAGATCAACGCTTTCGTCCAAACTGGTCACCCTATATTGATAATCAGAGTGGTTATTTCGTAGTCTCATTACAGCGCATTACGGAAGCTGAGTTGCCATTGTTTTTCCCATAGCTGGAGATTACTGATGTCATCCTGGATGTCCAAGCAGTCCTGATGACTATGTATGGGCTTAAACAGCTTGATATCATCAGCAAATAGTTTGATTAAAGATTGCACAACATTGGGAATAACGTTGATGTAGATAATAAACAGCAAAGGCCCCAAGATGCTGCCCTGGGGTATGCCGCTGATAACTGGCGAGCAAGAAGAAGGGGTGCCGCCTACACTTACTCTTTGTTTTCTGTTCGATAAAAAAGGTCCCTGGTCCATTCCAATACTTTCCCAGTAATACCATAACTATCTTCCCAAATAACCTAGTGTGTGGAAAAGAGTCAAACGTTTTTTCCTAAAATCGAAATAGATTACATCCACTGGTACTTCTTGTTTAAACCATATGTAGTCCAATGATTGAAACATTCAAGCAATCGATCCGCTTTTGATAATGCCACGTTGTTGTTTTGCAAAAACATTAAATAGGAGGTATTCATATTGAACTATATGAAGTGCAGACCTGCTCTGCTCCCCTCAGTCGCTAGGCAACAGAATTATGCGTCCGCCATAATCAGGGCACTTGTACAAGATATGTTACTTAACCATCCAGAATTAACATTTTTTCTTAACAAACAAATTAAACTTTCTAAATATGTTAGGCATGTTTTCAAGCTAAGTGAATGACTTATCTTAAGCTTTTTGCTTTCTCAAGTTGCTCCTTTTACTACATAAGCTCATTTGGCCCTGCTTAACACATGAATGTGCCCTTCTTCCTGTCAAGTTCCTTGTTGCAATCTATAGGTGGCAGCACAGGATCACAATTAAAATGCATACCTCTTATTGTTCCATATGTTTCATTATTACTGCCTTGACTATAGCCTCTAACAGCTTGCAAATAATTGATGTAAGACTAATAGGTCTGTAATTATTTGGAATGTTCTTGTGACCTTTCTTGTTAATTGCAGTTATATTGGCAATGTCCCAATCATTTGGAATATTTCTTTCATTTATCGCTGAAGGATTTTATGAAGTGGGTATTTCAAAACTGAAAGACGTTCTTTCAAAACTCTTGGATGAAAGTTATCTGGTCCAGCAGAACTAATTACTTTTAAATCTTTCAGACGTGCACATACATCATCATGTCCCTCAATTCATGAATGTGGCTCTTCCTAGTTGGTATAGGGAAGGTTTGGATATGAACTTATGTAGGGCCAAGGCCTAATGTAGTGAAATAAAATGTTACAAGTGTTATAAATTGTCGGGTTTTTATCTTCTTTCTTAATGGACCGTAGGGAATAAATACAACATAAACATCGTCGTTAATCTATCTAACCCAAATCCCTCTCGTCGTTTGCCTGCCTGCGCCACGGATAATCGTCCTCGCCAGATGCAACGTGCTTTCGTATTGCGCCTATAGTATAGACTCTAAAATTAAAGCAAGCAACGGCCGGCAACGTGAACTATACGATTATATACCGGTGGCCTGCGCGCGTGATCACCCGCGCGTTTCGCGCTAGGATGATCAGGGGCACAGGCAGGCAAACAACTCGGGGGATTTGGTTTGACAGATTAACGACACTGGTAATTGGGACCATGTTCCCCTCAGCTGAAGCAAATATAACATTATAACCCCCAAATCAGTATTGAGATTTGAAAACAGTCTTTCTGCTTTAACTCAAACATTAAAATTGGCAATCAAGTTATCTTTTTAAACAGGAAGTGGAATGAAAAGGGAGTACGCTATATAGAAGACTTAATCTCTGTCAACCAAACTTTTCTTTCGCACACTGAATGTTAGCCAAAAACACATCTGTTATTTTTATCTCTTATCAAGGCTTAATTTCTGCAACACCAAGTGAGTGGAACAATGCACTTCAAGCCCTTATTAAACAGGAGTACCGAAGTGAGGACCGTACACAGGTGCGTGTATCCAGAATTACTTAATTCTTATGCATGTGATTTTCAATTATTAATAGAAAAATGGAATGTGGAATAAGATAGCAATTTCACAGGTGATCAATTACTCATGCAGTTGCTTTGACAATACATGTTTGGCCATGATTTCAACAGAAATCCGTTCATTTAAATTTTAACATAGAATTAAGTGCGTTGACTTATAACTTAACTGTAAAATATAATCTTTAATGTTTTCGGTTTTGGCATATGAAGTAGGATTGCTTGAATTAACTTTTTTATGCAACTTTGAAAACTTAATAATAATAATAATAATAATAATAATAATAATAATAATAATAATAATAATAATAATAATAATAATAATAATATCATCACTGTGGCCCTCCACTTATTTGCCATGGTTCTGTAAATAACAGATGCCCTTAAAAGAAAAAAGAAAAAAAGTAAATGATTCCCGGGAACAGAGCAGAGGCGTAAGGGCCCCACATACTCTGTCACAGCAATGGGAGCCCCCTGTTCCCTCAGGATGGACCGCCCCATAACAGTAAGCACTGCCCTTTTCCCCTATCCCTGCCTCTAAGACTCAGGCATTCCATGGCCTGCACCTGCAGCTAGCAGCAGCTGCAGTCATGGCAGCCCTGAAAAGGGCTACCACCCTTCCCGTCCATACTCCCTTCTCACCCGTTAGTTAATCCTGTTTTCTTCCCATTCTAGCATTTCCCTCCTTTTATCCCAGCACCCTAACAGGTAGTCTTGTACAGTTTTTATGCCCTCCTTACACCCTGGAAAATCTCCTTTTAAGCCCAGAAACCAGGCAGAACGGGCCACCTCTTCTGGTCCCCTTATTTCCTCTAACTTCTAAGCCTTTACAGTTGTAGTCCTTATATCCTGCCAACTTCTGAACATATTTTCCCTCATTTCCCTGTATGCATCACACCACAGTAGCCAGTGATCTACTGTCTCATCTGCCTCCTGCGTACAAACTTTACATTTCCCATTACTACCCTGGTCCATTTCTGACGTCTCTTCCACCTTTTATTTATGTCAGGTTTCTTTCCAAGCGTCATGACTTTACACTTTTCTTTACTGAATTCCAATCTCCATTTGTTGTCGTATGTACAGCAGATCTTGCATCTCTTTTTGTGACTCTGCCATAAGCACTTTATCATGGGCGAAAAATAGACCAGGATTTTGGTGTTGCCCTGTTGTCATCCCCTTGTCAGATTCTGTTAACCGATCCTCCAATTCCTTAATGTAAAGTGCAAACAAAATTGGAGAGAGCACACTACCCTGTTGAAGCAACCAAGTTTATCGGAGACCGCTATGTTCGATTTTTTTGTGTGTGAAATGTTGAAGACGTGGCCTATTTTGTTGAAACAGGTGCCTCCGGCTGTGCCCAGGTAATAAATTAAACTGACGTCAAAAGAGGTAATGTGTAAAAGAGGAAAGAACATATTTTCAACATGTTTCAACGAATAGTTAAGTTACCCAAGGCCTAACAAAAATAAATGTGTGGTTCCGGTAACCTGACAGACCCTACTAAAAAGGACCAACCTTAATGGAAAAACTAATGGAACAAATAAAAACGGACCCTGAAATGCTTTAATAATTTATGAATTAAGATTGATCTAAATTTCCAATAAATTAATATATAAATAAATATAAGCACCAAAGGCGTAATTTTCATAACTCCAGGGACCTGCTGTATATAATTTGCAGGTCCCTGATAACACTAAGATACTGAAACTATAAATATATAAAGCAGTCCCTCTCCAGTACTCCCATCTCATGTATCAAGACTGACTTTTTTTTGAAAATGTTCTTACATTTATTTGATATACCATGGCAGGTTCTGCATGGGAATAGGTATTTATCATGGTACAGTAGTACCTGCAATCACCGACCTGGCCAAATTCTGTAGCATTTTTCAAGAACTGTGATGCAAAATTTTGCTACAATGGTCCAGTTGGACAACCTTGGACCAACTACAACACGCGACCGACCAGCAAAATCACCCCACAAACAACCACCTGTGAAAAAAATGGTCGTTCAAATCAACCGTAACCAAGTTGTAAGACAAAGCTAACAGAAAACCTGGCCAACGTGTGCCGTTATTTTGCAGTAAAGTCAACTCAAATACAGCATTTATTTCAACTTGTCTGGATGGTCAACTTGGGCCGGGGAAAAAGCATAGCGCCAAGATGGGTGCGGTATCGCTAGATTTCAAGTGCCCTTTCTTTGAGTTACCAGAGCAACCAGTCATCAACGTATTTTTAAAAGAATAGATGACTTACAAAAATAAAACTACACGTGTGTGAGTGCCTGGCCGTAAATTCTGCATGGCAGTCGCGTACCCGTGGAGCGGAAGGATACACTCGATGGCCCGCCTGCGGCGGGCTGCATCTCGTGTATCCTTCCGCTTCACGGGTACGCTCGTGCCATGCAGAATTTACGGCCAGGTAATTGCAAGAGTGTTGTTTTATTTTTATCCCATGTATGTGTAGTCCAAAGTATTCTCTACCATTCCACATTAAAAGAAGTGATAGTGTTGTGTCGAAACAGCAATCAACGACAAATATCGCAGCAGACGATAAATGAACATCCTAGGTGCCCACCCATGAAAAAGTGGTCAGCGCGAAAGTAGGGCATGCACGCGACCGTTATACACGTGCGAGTGGATCGGCAATAAATTCTACACGGTGCAGAACGGCCCGTCCGTGGTTACTCTGCACTACACATACATGGGATAAAATCTAAACTTTAATCTGCCCGCTCGGTTGTGTCTGAAGCAGTTATCATCATTAGTTATAAATCCAAATGCAACACGAAGGCATGTGAATAATGCACGCACATTGAGCGCCCATTTAAACATGGCGAAATGTATTGTGGGAAAGAGAAATCACAGCGAATCTTGGCGCTGTGTTTTCAGCACGGTTCCAGGTGTCCATTCTCTGAGTTACCAGGGCAAACGGTCGTTAAAGTACTTTTATAACATGACTTACTATCTTAACTTAAATCTGCCCGCTCGGTTGTGTTTGAAGCAGTCATCATCGTTGGTCACAAATCCAAATACGACACGGCACGCTCGAGCGCCATTTTGAACATTGCGCAATTAATGCATTGACTGCGGGACAGTCTCACAAAAGTATACTTGATTTGGATATCAAAGTGAATCGCGGCCACAGCATATATATCGTTATTGATGCTCTGAAATAATTGCAAAATATACATGTATATTTTTGGTTTCATATATTTTAAACCTCTTCCCATCTCCACTCGGCAAGATCGCCCCAATGCTCATTCACGAACCATTGGCATTGGGTATGAACTCACTATTTTCACAATGGCAGCCATGTCAATTGGATATTTTGAAGAGGTAGCATCCAGAATATATATGTGTGATTAGTGTTAAGGGAAGGTTAATTTGTTGAATGACTCTAATGTACAATATATAGTGGGACTTTTCCAGAGTGAGCATTACCTGAAAATGTAAATACAACGACAAACAGCGACCAGTTGTAGGCCCCAGAAATAGTATCTGGTATCTGACGCAATAAAATAAGGGTCAGCAATTGGCTGAGTGCCAGGCGCCCCACTGCGTCAAAGACAAAGCTCAATGGAGAAAAATTGCCCCTATAGTGGATACAGGTCCGAAAGTACTGGCCAGTTTTTATATAAGTGGTAACCAACAACAAAGATCGCGTGAGATTTGAGTACCAACCGGTAAAGTGCATTCTAACCGATGCTTTTTTCGTTTCTTTTTTCTCTAGTTTTCTTTCTTGTTTTTTTTTTCTGCTTCCTATTTCTTTCTTTCATTACTTCTTTTGTTTTAATCCATTGTCCTATAGTCTATCAACCTCTACGAAAGGGGATTTTGTGAATATTACAACAGTGGATTGCTACTTGCAGATCTATCCACTGCATAACCTTTTCTAATCGATGTACCTTCCCTTTTGAGGCATATGTGGTAACTATATGTACTTTGTATTTCTTTTTAGCCGCATTTTGTGAGGGATTTCTGTAGCCACAAGTCAAACTTGGCGCATTCAATATCGTCCAATTAATGATAAGCGCGGGTGCGCAAAGGTGGTTTTAAATTGCCGGCAAGGTTCGAAAGCTGGCCGCGAAAACGCGAAAAATTATCGTTACAGAAAAAGATATAAACCACAATGCAAGCAAATTTCTTTGAAGAGTGAGGTAAACAGCTCAGATTTGGTGATGTATGAAATACATGGTCATTTTGCGCGCCATTTACGTAATAGTTGCAAAATCCCCTTCCGTAATTCGATCAGGGTTGACCGACTATGTACTTAGTAGTATAGTCGTATGACCGTCCTGTAAAGTTGCATGTGGGGCCTATCGTTAAAAAGAGAAATGTGGGTCTCACGAAACTTCAGCTGTAGCCGTAACATCCGTCCAGACATCCATACTTACGATGTTGTCTTTGAAACCATTTCTTAAAATTTCTTCTGCTGCGTATTTCTGAAACAGTTGATCTAATAACAGCAGGTTACGTTCCTCGATCGTCAAAGGTTTCTCTTCCTTTTTAAGACTGCTGTTTGTCTTCGCTGGCTCTTCTTTATTGGAAATATTTTTCGCCCTGCGTCTGTCTAATTTCCCGTGTTTTGGTGGGACAGGGGGTGGTCTGGGCCTTAGAGGTGTCAATCTACCCTGATCCGTTTTCATCGTATGAGCATATTCTGAATACCAATTTTCAAATTACAAAATAATTCGCAGGCTTAAGCATGAATATGTATAGTCCTAGAACTTAAAGTCTGTGGAACTGATATACGATGTGGTCTTCTTTTTCCGAGTGAATAATTTTGAATGAAGTGCAAAAGGTAACGTCATTCTTTGGAACGTGTTTCTAGTCACCTGACGTACAAACACGTGATTAAGCTTGAGTCATATTCCCGGTTGACGTGGACCCTACAGTCGGAAACACAATAGACACCACGACGTGAGTCTGTTAATTGGGGCATCATGGATAAACTCAGACAATTAATGTTTGTACTGGGTAATCAGTTTATTTTTTTCTATTGTTGCATAATGACACACAACAGATATTGATGTAATTTTCTCAGTTAATGTTTTGAAATGGCTCCCTTGTAGTTTAGGCTATGTAGGCCTATTCAAACTGCAAACAAAACAATGTCACGAATCCAGTTTTGGGGTAAATTTAGATAAAGACAGACAGGATGTCAGATAAACCCAAACACTAGACACCTATTAGCACCGGAACATGTATAGGCCTATATTACCCAAAAGTGGAATTTCATTAAAGAAAGAGAAAATACAGATATGCATGTCCTCTTTTGACCGTAAATTTGGGTCAGTAAACACAATTTTAGTGTGTCTACTTAAAAGCCTTCCCCCATGAAAAAGAGGTTCACTGACACAGCATATTGTTATAGACCTATTCTTTTACAATCTAGGTCTATTTTACTTGCATTATTCTGGTCATAGAGGATTTTTGTTACATTTCACAATTTGCTTAATTTATCACATGTATATATCACGTACCTCAGTACTTAAGAAATGATTTCAAAATACTTTTTCTAGTTAAGTACAGTAATAACGGCCCTAATTATTCATAACGTTTTTGTCCATTACTTAAATTCACTAAATCTGGTCCGCCGATAAAGGATTCGCTGCTAAAACACGTTTATATCAATAAAGGTATTTCTATCAGGGAATATCAAATTTAAGTGACCAGTTTTTATAACTCAAATAATCGTTGTGACCTTTTAGTTTTGTATATAGGCCTTATTGACTCATTCAAGGTCAAGAATCTTACTAACTTAAGCCTACCTACTTAAAAATCACTTTCAAAGATGTGACCCAGTTCAATGCAAGGCTTGACCTTAAGGCAAGCCCTATTGTCCGGAACAAGTAACTTTTTAGAGAGGACAATAAAAACTTTGGCGCTAAATGGAGACAAAATTCATTAGATCTACTTAGGCCTAAATTGTAATATGCATAGAGAGGATAAGCAGGCTCAGTAATAATTGAAGTAAATTAGGCCCATAGGGTAAATCACAGACCTCCTTTTGCTATCTCACATACAATACAGGTTATAAGGTGTCCTTTAATAAAAAAAAAAAATGTGAAGTATCTGGCTGCCATTTTACGGAGTCACATAGGACCTAATTAATTATATAGGCCTGCAAGCATGCAACTACAAGCATATGCTTAAGGCTTATCATTCACTAGGGGCTTTTATTTATTTTATCTTAACTCCATGGAGGCAATAAAAAGTGTCATGTTACGC